>VIAB01003066.1:149854-160010 GCA_009801035.1 Oophaga pumilio
ATCAGTATTTGGTCATTATTTCACATCAGTATTTGTAAGCCAAAGTCAGGAGTGGGTCAAAAATTCAGAACTGGTGCACTTGTTTCTATTATACCTTTTTTGCTGATTGTTCCTAACCTGGTTTTGGCTTACAAATACTGAGAAAAAATATCCAATAGTGATAGTGTGGCCGTAGCCTAAGGCTGGAAACTGACTAGCGTTTGGTATCCGATGTGAAAGCATCAGTTGTGATATGCTAATGACACTCATCTCCAGCTCTGCTGCGAGCGTCAGCCAAGTGTCAGTCCGCTGTGGTCTGATCTTCTTGCATCAGAGAATCTGAGCACAGGTGCGGAGGAGACAGAGAAAGTAATTTCTCCATGTCCTCCATTGCCTGACTTGGCGTATATTGGACTGCAGTGTGATAACATGCAGGAGCATATTGCAATAGCTGAGACTGGAGATGATGAAGGTGTGAGCTAGCAATTTTGACTATTTAGGGTTGGAAACTGGAAATATTTTTGAGTTTAAGGCAGTAGGAAGTGGTAAGGGTGTCGATGTGAGGTTGGAAGGACAGAACAAAGTCTATGGTTCCATAGTGGCAGAGGTCTTGTGATACTGGGAAAAGCAGAATATCATTTATAGTGATAGATAAGTCTGGTAGAGGGGAATAGATGAGATAAAGGAAAGATTATGAGTTTGGTTTTGTCCACATTGAGTTTTAGAAAGTGTGATCAGAAGTTGGATATGACTTATAGACATTCTGGGATTTTGGACAGCAGCGAGGTGACATCTGGGTTAGAAAAGTAGATTTGAGTATCATCAGCCTATAGGTTTTACTGAAAGCCATGGGACTTTATGAGCTGTCCCAGGAAAAAGGTATTGATTGAGAAGAGTAAGGGTACCCGGACAGAGCCTTGAGGGAAACCAACAGAGAGATGGCAGGTTGAGGAGGTACTATGGGAGTGAGAGACTCTAAATGTGCATTCATTGAGGTATGAGGAGATCCAGGAGAGTGTCAGGTCTATGATGCCAAGGGAAAAAAGGGTCTGTAGTAGAAAGGGATAATCAACTGTGTTGAAAGCAGAGGCCAGGTCTTGAAGGAGGAGTATAGAATATTGTCAGCTAGCCTTAGTGGTTAGTAAGTCCTTAGTAATTATGGTTAGGGCAGTTTTAGTGGAGTGCTGAACATGGAAGTCACATTGTAGGTTATCAAAGAGTTATTTGAGGTGGGAGGAAGATTCACTGTGGATGTGCTATTTGAGGAGTTTGTAGGTGAAGAAGATTGGAATAATTGTTTCGAAGTCATGTCCAACAGAGGTGGGGTTACAAAAATAGCCAGGTGCAGCTTTGCTACGCTATCTGAGAAACTACAGGATTATGGAAACAGAGTAGCTCTCCGCGCTCAGCTCTTTTTGTAACTACACCTCTGAAGGCCATGACTTAGAAGTTTTTATTCCCATCTCGACCATGAAAAGGCAAATAGGAATAACTCTTTTAAGTTTTACAATCACACAATCCAAGTATTTCAGTACGTAACAGGATGAATTAGAATTCTGCTATATGAAAGCTTTCCAAAGGGGAATATGACCTGCATATGGACAGAACATTTACTACATATGATACTATACATTGCTTATGTTAACTTTTGCACATTCTCTGTCTCGCAGTCTGTCTGTCCATGTGACTTTTTTACTATATATTGTCATGTTTTCTACTCCGGTTAGGCTAGTTTGGCTAACACAATGCAGGATACTACACCAGTTTACTGCAACCTGGAGGAGATGAAACTGAATAAAGGGGCTCCTCCTAGCCCTACGTGTTCTCCTGTCCACATTGTGGAGAACTGGGAATATCATGTCGACCCTATTACAGGCAGAAATTTCTTCATCAATATAGAGACCAGAGAAAAAACATGGAAGCCACCGAGGAGGTCTAAGACTCCAGGACGTGTGAGTGTATTTTCTATGCTGTTTTTATTAGTAAAGTTATAACTAGTATCTGACATGCTGGTGCCATCAAAGCTTGGGAAAGGTTAGAGCCAAATGTAACCTTTTAGCTAGCGATATAATTGATGTTGTGTTTTGGGTTTGCAGTATGCACATATACACTGTGGCAATGTTATAGCTAGTAAAAAAATAAAGACAATATCTATTCTACATTTGTTTGAAGTGACTTCTTCTCCAGACTTTTATTTACTGTACTTCAGGCCAGTTTAATTAACTCGTGATTATTAACTGGTGATTTTCATGCTAGTCTTGATGAGGGAATATGCTGGAGTCAGACTCTCCTGATTCATTAAGAGGTGTGCAGAAGTCATGGGGCCTCACAGCAGAAGTATAATGCACTCCCCATAGTCCTCCCTATAGTATAATGCATCCTCTATAGTCCTCCATATAGTATAATGCACTCCCCACAGTATAATGCTCCCTCCATAGTCCTCCATATAGTATAATGCACCCCATAGTCCTCCATACAATATAATGCTTTCTCCATAGTCCTCCATATAATACAATGCACCCTGCATAGTCCTCCATATATAATGCACAGCCCATAATCCTCCATATAGTATAATGCAGAGCCCATATTCCTCCATATAGTATAAAGGATCACATAGTCCTCCATATAATATAATTCTAGAATGCATCCTCCATATTCCTCCATATAGTATAAAGCACTTCCATATATTGTGCACAGCCCATTGTCCTCCATATTAGTATAATTCACAGTCCATATTCTTCATATAATATAATGTACAGCCCATAGTCCTTCATATAATATTATGCACAGCGAATAGTCATCCATATTAGTATAATACACAGCCCATATCCTTTATCTAATATAATGCACAGCCCATAGTCCTCCATACAGTATAACACACAGCCCATATCCTTCATATAATATCGTGCAAGCGACGGGATTGCATGACATCACTGCCATGTGTCCTCAGTCACATGCACGCCGATATCAGTTGCTGTCCTCTGTCGGGTATGTGTGCCGATACACTTCAACTGAATGTGTGTCCTGGGACTTACATCCAGCTGGAGTATTTGCTGGCATTCGCAGGACCCTCACATGCCAGGCAGCAACTACTGAGACCGCAGTGGTTACACCTCTGCTCACTCATAACAACAGCGCCAATATTACTGCAACTGCACTGCTGCAGAAGATGAGTGCCGATTGTTCTTTAATTTATATGGGGTCTTGAATTGATTAAACTGGAGCTGTCTAGTAGTGGATGACCCCTTTAAGAACTTTAAATTTAAATCTGATAGAAATGTTATTACCGTATATATCTTCCAATTATGATAATACTAACGCTATGTGATCATTACATTTCTGTTTCCTCTACATACACAGGCCGTCACACCCACCACCGATTTTGAATCAGCTGAAGAAAGTGACGATCCCTCATCCAAAGTACAGTCAGAGGTAATGATCAATTAGCACGGTATTTTCAGAATTATATAACTTTTTGTTCAATTATTCATATGCCCTCAAGACTCCCCCGCTATAATAGTAGCGTGATGGACAAGGTAATACTCGCTGTAACGCCACCTCTGCAGCCATTGGAGCTATGGCAGTGGACCAAGGGACGGTAAATATATCTGTGTTGTTTTTTTCTAATATCTGATCAATTGGGGTCCACGTTTCTAAATATTCAAAAACCTCTTTAATAGAAGAACGTAGCTGTGGATACAGCCAGCTGGTCCCACGTTTCAGCTGCTGCATGTGGCTGACAGCCACCCTATGAGTGAGGCTGAATAGGTGCCCTTATCTGCTGTAACACCTACGTGGGGAGGTAGTCTTTGGCCTTTTAAGGCCGACACACCATCGGTCCGGACTCTATGGAATTTGGTGGGGTTTTATAGAACACTGAAGAGGGGCATTAACACATATGTGACAGATAACTTTAAGGTAGAGAGGTCCTTCAGAAAACCTAGGGATCCTTTATTGGGTCTGGGGTTTAACATATAATGCTCCTCCAAGGTCCAGCAGAAGACAAGTCCAGTTGGAGCTAACTTCAGAGCCAGTCACTTGACCCTATTACCGAGTTTTTGAGATTGGAGACCAGCGCTCACTTCTTGTAGTATTTTCCTTGTACTTTCACTGATTCAATGTCTACAACACGATGCATTTATAAATGAAATAGGCTCATTCACAGACGAATAGGCACTTTATAGATGTTGGATGGCAATGACTGAATGGTATTTGAAGAAGCCTAAACCATTAGATAATGGAGTTGTAATTCCAGATTAATATCCAGGATTGGTAGCAGCAGTCAAATAGATTTATAATGATAGGTTCCTTCCAAGTTAACACAGAAGCAGCACATTTAAATGCTTCTTTGTGTATAACGTAGGAATGTCCTAAACATGTCCGCTAGTTTGTACTGCAAAGATAAGAATCCATTAGAATACTTCGATTTTTGCAAATTATCACAGTTAAAAAGGGCAAAGGTAAATCCAGACCAAACAAGATTTAAAAAAATATATATGCAGAATATACAGCGGGGGAAATAAGTATTGAACAGTCACCAATTTTCTAAGTAGATATATTTCTAAAGGTGCTATTGACGTGAAGTTATCACCAGATGTCGGTAACAACCCATCCAACCCACATAGGCAAAGAAATCAAACTATAGATTTCCATACATTATGTGTAATAATGAGAAATGACACAGGGAAAAAGTATTGAACACCAGCTGATATTATTTTTCACTAAGTGTCAGGATTGCTTTCTAATTACTGATATATTTCAGCTGGTGTCGTGACTTTCCATGGATTTTTGCATCTCTTTCTTCATGTGTTCCATACGTTTTCTATGGTGTGATTTCTTTGTCTCTGTGGACTGGATGGGTTGTTATCGACATCTGGTGAGAATTTGTATATACTTTATTCAACCCCTTCATGACATATGAGTTATATTTATGTCATATGTTGTGTCCCTTTCCTCACACTTGACGGCTAATTTAATCAGCCATCATGTGCCTTTAACAGACACACGTGGAGCAGAGCCTGCGGCTATTAACCTGTTACATTCCACTGTCAATCTGACAGCAGAATTTAACATGTGCCAAAAGGGACTTGCGTCATTCCATGCTCCCATTGGCACGCCCGTGACATGATCGCAGGGCGCTGACGGTTTGTCATGACGGTTCATAGAAGATTGTGATTTCTGCTATACATAAGGGTGCTGACGCACAAGCGATGTATTGTACTGCTATTTACAGCACAAGTGATTAGACAATGGCAGCTTCAAGTCTATAAAATACAGTAAAAAGTTAAAGAAAAAATAAAAAAAATCACAAAAGTTCAAATCACGCCCTTTTTGCCCCATTGAAAATAAAACAATAAAAAATACACATATTTGCTGTTGCTGCATTCAGAAATGATCAATCTATTAAAATATTTAAAAAAAAATAATCCGATTAGTAAACAGTGTAGCGAGGAAAAAAAATAGAAACTCCAGAATTACGGTTTTCTGGCAACCGCAACACTGCAATTAAATGTAATAAGAGGTAATCAAAATATTTTATCTACACCAAAATGGTTTCACTAAGAACATTAGTTCAGGATGCAAAAAATAAGCCCTCACACAGCCTCATATTCCGAAAAATGAAAACGCCATGGATCTGGGAAAATGGAGACCAAACCAAAGCAAAAATGTTTTTTCATACATATTCCTGATTTTTTTCACCACTTAAAAGAAAAAAAAATAGACATGTTTGGTATCTGCGTAATCATACTGACTGAAGTATCACAGCTTGTAAACACTTTTTGTAGCCAGACAAGAGTCTTTCAATTATTGTTTCAATTATTGTTTGAGGGATTTTCATCCATTTTCCTTAGAAAATTCTTCCAGTTCTATGAGATTCCTGGGTCGTCTTGCATGCACTGCTATTTTGAGGTCTAGCCACAGATTTTCAATGATATTCAGATCAGGGGACTGTGAGCGCCATTGTAAAACCTTCAGCTTGCGCTTTTTGATTTGTGGATTTTGACGTGTGCTTAGAATCATTATCCATTTGTAGAAGCCATGCTCTTTTCAATATCAGCTTTTTTACACATGGTGTTATGTTATGTTCTTTTCCTGAAATTCTGTGCCTTGTTTTCTCCACACATACCTTTGATCATTGTGGCCAAAGAGTTCTATTTTAACCTGATCAGTCCACAATATTTGTTTCCTGTTAGCTGCCATAACTGCCATAACAGCTGAGAGCTGCTATTGCACATGCCTATGTAGATGGCTAAGGCTTCAAGGGGAATCTTTAACCAGATTTTTGCTACCCCCCATCTGAGAGCAGAATAATGTGAGGGCAGAGACCTTGATTCTAGCTATGTGTCACTCAAGACTACAGCAGGCAGCCCAGTATGTGACACATTGCTGGAATCAGTCTCTGTCTCTACATTTAGCTGCTCTCATGTTAGGTGGCAAAAACCTGGTAACAAATGCCCTTTAAAGGGTTATTCCCATCTCCAAGATCCTATTCCAATATGTAGTAGGTGTAATAATAATATTAGCAAACACCTCCAATTAGAAATGTAATATATTTTTTCTGATTCTGTATGTCTCTTTCCTCATGAAGGCATTGCAGGACCTTAGGTACCCATGGTTACGACCACTGATTTAGTGACACTTAGCTAGTTGCTAGTGGTCGTAACCATGGATACCTAAGTTCCTGCAATGCCCTGTACATGAGGAAAGAGATATAGCGAATTACAAAAACTGGAGGTTTTTGCTAATATTATTATTATTACACCTACTCCATATTGGGATACGATCTTGGAGATGGAAACAACTATTTAATCATAAAATATGTAGATATGGTATCTCTATAACGCTATTGGCTTGTACAATGCAGTAAAAGGAGTTGTCTAGTGAAAACAGGTTATGACTAACAAACCGAATAGGTGATCAGTAGGTGAACGACCTCTGGCTCCTGTACCGAATAGCGGATCGGGAATTTTTATCACTGATGGAGAACTTTTATTCCCGTTACAAAATGGCACCGCAGGTTAAAGACCCAACTGCTGCTCCATCCATTCTCCATGGGGTTGCTGGAAAAAGTGCAGCGCTCAGCAGTCCCATAGAAAAGGGATGGAGAGGTGGTAGAGCATGGGCAATGCCACCCCATTCTAAGGGGGTTGAAAGCTCCCCATTCTGCCGATAGGTGCAGAACCCAGCCGTCAGGTTGACACGAATAAGCAAGATCACCTTTCCAGTGGATAGGTGATATCTTGTTTTCAACGGGTAACCCCTTTAACATGTAAATGAGGCATATGTTTCTAATGTAAGCTGTAAGTAAGACATCTTTATGGATGAAGAGATTTTCAATTCTATACATTTATTACTTCTAATGGGTCTGTGTAATTTCACCTATTTGCTCTAAAAAATGAAGATTCATTATTGTTCACTTTATCTTTATTTCAACAAGCAGGCTGTGCTGGTGATTTTGTAGCACTTACTAATATGTAAGTCTTACAGGTTCTCCTCCTTTGTGAAGTGCCACTCGCTCTAATAACTGCTGACGGAGAATCATGTGACCACCAGATTCCACCAATTGAAAATCACTGTGTGTGGGGATAGCTGTTTTTCAATTGGAGGATACTGATGGACCGGTCTGGTCACTGCTCCTCCATCAGCAGCCACTTTGAGAACATGAGCGCTGTGCAGTCTGTGAGGAAGGCGGCACTAACATTTGCTAGAGGAGAACATGTCATACTTACCGTATATATAAGTTCCACGGGGTCATGTCCCCAAGACATTAGTTAAAATAAAGATAAAGTGGACAATCCCTTTAAGCAGAATCAACAAAAAAAGCAAAAGTCTAATTCAATCAAAACAAGAGATCTTCTTGTTCTCAGTAATCTGACTGTCTCATACAGCTTTTACATTTTCATCCTATTTCTTCCTGATTCTACCTCTCAGTCCTTCTTGCCCTCCCCTTTCTTTTTAACGCGGACACTACAGCTGCTCCTATTTCACTACTTCCTTGTTACTCTGAGGACATGGAGCAGGTGGTGCAAAGGCAGAACTCACAGGGGAATCCCGAAAATGAAGCAGATCCCGATGTATTTTGGGACATCAGTCCTGGATATGTAAGTCGCCTAATCTGCTTGATGTGAATGTCTTCTGTATTTCTTCCTCCTGACTGATCAGCCTGCTCTCTGGCACACTTGTCACTTTTCCAATAACTACAGATAGATGACAATATCATAAATCTGAAAAGTCTTTTCAAAATAAGCCGCACACTGTAGTGATGGCCATTCCGGCTCCTGTTACTCAGCTGGATCATTTGGCTCAGCTCAGAAACAAGAACCACCTCTATTGCCTCTCTATCTAATACCACTACTTCCCATAGCAGCTGGCGTGCAGCCCTGAAGGAAAGGGATACCTTGCACACTGGTAGTGGTGATTTCATTAAAAGGAGAAGGGGGCCACCTTTAGTTTCAAGTGCCCCCTGTTGGATTTAACAGCCTGCTGTGGGATTTAACTGCTCCCAGTGGGCCACCTTATCTCACGCTCATCATATCATGTTAGGCTGCTTTCACACTTCAGGCTTTTTGAATCAGGCGCGATCCGGCGTGTTTCATAAAAAACGGATCCGGTACCGGATGCGTTTTTTTAGCATTGACTTACATTAGCGCCGGATCGCGCCTGATGTCACTGCGTTGCATCCGTTTTTGGCCGGATCCGTCGGAATTCTCTCTCTCGCTCTCTCTCTCTCTCTCGTCCTATCAGGCACAGGACGGATATGCCTGATTCAAAAAAACTGATGTGTGAAAATAGCCTTAGCAGTGGACGGACTTTCCATTGATTCAACCTGTGCAGCTTAAAAAGGTAAGGGGCCACTTCTGTCTCCAAAGCTGGTAGAATTGTGCATTATGATGAGCTATTGGACTGCAAAGGGCACATATACTGTTCTTGCACTGGAGACTTTTTCTGTCTGTATCTGCCCCCCCCCCATGTGTATGTATGTATATAAGTTGTAGAGGTTTGTTCTTATTCAGCTGACTTTGAGGTAGGCACAGGAAGCGGTATTGCTGCAATGTCCAAGCAAATTTATTTAAAGTTCATAAACCGCTCTGGAGAGCAAAACTAACACAGAGTCTTTTCTGGCACAAAGTGAAAACAAACTGAAAATAAGCAGTCCATATAGTACTGCGGGTCCGCACGCTCACGTAGCAATACACACTGGAGGTCTCCACACCTCCAGCCACAGACACTGAATGAGACACTCGGTCTCCAATTTATCTGCCAAACCATGCCCCTGGAGGTTGGTATATGTGAGCAGTCATACCAACTCATCTCTTATGACTGCTCGTAAAACTTGGCCCTGGAATGGCCTGATAACTCTCTCAGCACTGTATGTGCTGGAGCATGCTTCCGAGCTCACATCACCGCCGCTAATAGCCATGATGACACATATCTCCCCTCAAGGACTCGTCCGGCGGCCATCTTACATACCCTTCCCCTCTGCCTAAAGCCAGGGGGCTTGGCAACTTCTGCCAGCGAACAGTGGATCCTCGACAGAGCGTCAGCATTGCTATGCAGTTTCCCTGGCTTATGCTCCACATGGAAGTTTAAATCCTGAAGTGGTAGGAACTACCTGGTCGCTCGTGCATTGTTCCCTTTCTTCTCACTCATCCACTTCAATGGGGCATGGTCTGACACTAGTCTGAACCTCCTGCCTAAGAGATAGTATCTTAGAGAGTCCAACGCCCTCTTGATAGCTAAACATTCCTTCTCCACTATGGAATAATTTTATTCGCATGATGACAACTTCCGACTAAGATACATTAAGGGGTGCTCTTCTCTGCTCACCTCTTGAGATAAAACACCGCCCAGCCCGACATCCGACGCATCTGTCTGGACCACAAACTTGTTGGAGAAATTGGGTGCTACTAGCACTAGCTGTCTACACAGGGCGAGCTTCAGTTCCTGGAAGGCTGTCTCAGCTTCTGGAGAACCACTTAGCCATTGTAACAACCCTGCTGGCATCGCTGCATGGCCTCCCATTCCCCACACACCAACTTGCTCACTGCTCCAGGTCATGCTGTGATTTCTGTCTGCTGCCAGCTCCACGCTTTGTGCCTCTTGCCTCCTATCTGCTCTGTGCATGTTTCCTAACTGTGTACATAGGGGGGGCGGCACCAGAACTCTCTGGTTCTTA
>VIAB01003067.1:83232-93782 GCA_009801035.1 Oophaga pumilio
AATATATTAAGAGAATAAAAATTTGGATGGGAGGAGAAGGAGGAGGAGGGCTTTAACAACCTCACTATAGCAGCTAAGAGTTGTAAGTGTGTATCTTTCTGTGTGTGGCTGTCATTCTCAATGCTGAATAAATCGAGATGTTTTGAAAAATTTTATTCCATTTTTTCATCATTTGCATATCAGTAACATGTCTATCATTCATGTGCTTTCCAGAATTCCACAACTTTTCCTTCTCGGTGTTGCAATTTCAATGTTGAGTGGAGTAGATATTGTTGTACATCATACTTTTTTTTCTGAATTCTGGTAGGATGGCCCCCGAAGTTGTAATGTGTGAGACGTGCAAAGATGTCCCATATGACTACAAGGCTGACGTCTGGTCTCTTGGCATTACTCTCATTGAGCTGGCCGAAACTCAGCCTCCAAATCACAAAATGAATCCCACTCGAGTTTTGATCAAGATCCTCAAGTCTGAGCCACCGAATCTGAAGTATCAGAAGTTGTGGTAAGCACTTTTTTTTGCAAATCTGTTTAGTATTCAACTGAATATGAAAACCTCTTCATGTTCATTCAAAGAAAATTCCATCAAACAACTCCTTAGGTTTATAGTCAATTGATATTGAGTTGTCCTTGTTGTATTCCCTAATTAGGTCTCAAGACTTTAAAGACTTTCTAAATAAGTGTTTACAAAGGAATCCCCAAGAACGATCTTCAATCAGTCAGCTTATTGAGGTCAGTTACAGTAAATACATTGAAAATGCCTCGAAGGTAGACACAAGAAAGCCTAACTTCATAACAAATCATAGTGGTTCAGTTTCCTGCATATCTCTTTTTTTTTATTTAGCACTCCTTTGTGTCCAAGGGTACTGATAATGCTCCACTAAGAGAACTGGTAGCTGAAGTTTTAGCAGAAATTACAGAAGAAGAAGATGGAAGTCTGAAAGATTGTGACTTGGTGGTAAGAAGAAACTTTTATCCTTATTTTTATCCTCAAATAAAGTGGAACAATGAGATGAGATGCCATATCACATTATATAACACGCCAAAGCTGTAGCTGTGGGGATTTCTTCAACCCATGCAAATCTTTACTTTAGCACCCATCTATATATGCACTCACACACCTACAACTATACTAAATTTTGCTCCATCCCAGTAAATGTAACATTAGAAATTAGTATCATTTTACTGCATTTAAACATAGTATTGCTATATGATACACACATACATACACGTTATCTATCTACATAAATTACACACATACTTATACATGCACTTTACATACTCGGACATACACATTACACACATGCATGCGCACATAGACAACTATATATACACATTACACATGCACGTTACATGCATAACACACATATTCATACACAAAACACATACATAAACACCACACACGTGGTTAGTTAGTTATACATAACAAATATAGGACATCTCGTATGGAACTGTCAATTTCCATCAGAAGAGAAGGAGCCCTGGTGAAAAGAGGACATGATGCCTCTACAGACTCGTTCTTCTGCTGTCACCTGACTTTCGTGACGGAGTTGCTCCCTGGAACAAGTCACAAAAGCCAATATGAAGGTCTTGCTTCTGTTACTTAAAGAAAAGACAATCTAGAGATGGTGGGAAGGAAAGATCTACAGGCGCTCTCATCTGTACCCCCTCCACATTTCTAAGTGTCTGAATCTGTAGTTAGGGAGGTGAATTCCACCGCCTTGCTGTGCCCCTGTACATAGCAACTTTTTCCTACTTAAAATCCAATTTATATTCTAGATGTTCAACACTCAAGCGAAAATGTAATGTTTTTTTTTTACAAAGTTTTTATTTAATTTTTAGAATGATGTTTCACGCAATGTCAAAGGTCAAGAGGATATAGTTAGGGATACTCAGTCCCCTCGACAAAACTCTGTCGAAATTGAAGATGACCAGAAAAGAGATTCTACTAAAAACGCAGACCAAAAACCATCAATGAGACTACAAAAAAGAACAAGTTTCTTGAAAGAGATGCGTAGACGTTCTGCTCCTTCACTTTCAAAAGAAGCCAGAGCATCTGTGAAATGGAGCGTTGGCAATGAGCACTTTGAAGCAAAGAATAGAGAACGTGTCAAAAAGCCCTACACTCCTCCAATGGACTTTCCTCTTCACATCCAAAACTCTGAATTAGGATTATTTCAATCTTCTGGAGTGTCAGGAGGAAAGGAGGTCAGTGATTTACATGATGTGCAAGATATCGATACTGGTTCTGCCACTTTAGACCTTGCTAATAAAGAATCTAAAGAGGAAGCTAATATAGGTCTTCAACAGACTCCAAAATTAGTCCCAGAAAATCAATGTGAAGTCATTAATTTGATAAATCGCTCACATTCCAACTGCCAAACCTGGGACTTGTTTAGATCTCTAACACCTGCTCCTCAAAGATGGAGAAGTAATGAAAATCTTAGCTCTTCAACTAGGATATTAACCAAGACATGGTCAGTGCCGTGCACTAGTAAGAGAAAATCCACCGTTTCTTGGAGAACATTGATAGAAAATGTAGCCAATGAGCAAAAACAGACAATAAAAACCATTAAAGAAACGTCACATCTACCTAATAAAGATGAAAACCCACCAGATCCAGATTCTACTGAGGATGAAGATGGTAAGATTGAAGATAGAAGTATTTATCATCACATGGATGACAGACCACGGGCTTCTTTTAGATGTTCTTGGTATGTACCTCAAACGGAGAAACATATTGGAGCACAGAAGCATTCACATTCATTTTCACATGGTAAAAAAGTATCGGTGAAATGGGTTGCTAAAAAAGAGCAGGATGTAGCCAAGAATAATGATTTTATAGGACCAAAGAAAACATCTTTAGGAATTATTGTAAGTTCTTCATCTGAGGTCGACGAGGAGAGTAAACACACAAATGAGGTTGAAAAGGAAAATGTACCAAAGTTAAAAGAAATTAGCAATAAGAACAAAGAATACCATCACATGTATCCATACAGCAACCACACGTCAGAAGCCTATAAACATGACCATAAATCTATCTCTCCAGAAATTGATGTCGCAAGTAATAATCGCTCTGCCGGGAGATTATTAAGACGATGGACAATAGCAAGTTCAACACAAGAAATCAACGTGGAATCACCATTCCGTTTACCGGAAACTGAGTTAAAATATCAAGTAAGGGAAAAGAATGAAGATGTAACGGCGCATTTACTGGAAAAAGAAGATAGTGACAAATCTGATGCCAGTGACAAAAGTATGCCTACAGGTGAGACAAATCGAGAAAATGATGCTACTCAGGATCGCAAAAAGAGGCTGAACTTTGCTCGATGTTCATGGAGTGTTCATCCTGCTGATGTCAATGGTGAATCCAATATACAGCACGTAAAACCACAAGACCTGATCAACATAACAGAAGATGCAGCAATAGAGGAGGTAAGAGACCTGAAGGTAAAAAATATATAGTGGCAAAAATCTAGATATTCCTACCATGTACAATTCTAGGATGATGCCATAGCTGCATATACTTACATACTTGTTAAAGAGGACCTTTATCTGGATTTTTCAACTTAGCTGAGTATGTCGTATTATGCTTACTTATGTAGCACCAACATATTCCACAGCGCTTTACAGACATTATCATCAATGTCCCCATTGGAGCTCACCATCATAATTCCCTATCAGTATGTGTTTGGAGTGTGAGAGGAAACCAAGAACCCAGAGGAAAGCTACGCAAACAGGGGGAGAACATACAAACTCCTTGCAGATGTTGTCCTTGGTGTGGTTTGAACCTAGGATTACAGCACTGAAAATAAACAATGCTAACCACTGAGCCACTGTGCTACTGCTCTATTGATTCTGGGACAGTTTTTCTTTTCTGTGCCCCTTCATTCCAAAGTTATGACCCACTGAAAAAAAAATGCAAAATTTTTTCTCCAACCAACTTTGCGTATACTACTGAACATCTCTGAGGGTGCTGCCATGCTTTTATTGGCCAGCCTCAGAGGAGAAACTGCAAATGAAGTTCTGTGGTATATGTCCAGAGGGTTGAAGGGAATATTTGCATCTTCACTCTCTATGCAAATTGACTCTTCAGAGAGGATGAGGACGTGAACTCTATCCCCACCTATTGTCACTAAAAGTCACTATTGACCCTTTAAAGAGCCTTGCCACATGTCTTTGGATAAAAACCAAACCAGAATCTCAATTTGCAGATAAAGTGTTTTGGGATATTGCCCCTCTTCAGTGCAAAGCATGAGATCTGATTTGGCTAAGTGAGAAGCCTAAGACTGGGATCTAAGGGGTTGTTTGTCCTCATTCTCAAGGAAATAACTTTGAAATGGAGGGGATTGGGAAGAGAAGGATTAGAAAAACTTCCAGAATCAATGGAGCAGCAACAATTAGAGGAAGAACTTAGTTTAAACGAAAAACTCCACTCAAAGGCCTTCTTTTAGATAGCTGAGAACCTTTTATCTCCTAGGGTCTGTTCACATCATATTTAGCACTTAGGATGGATGTATACTTCTGGAGAATCGCCTGATAAATACTTCCCAAGAAGACTATATAGGCACCTAGTGGCATACTTTGCTAAAAGGTTTCCAATATAAAAAGTTTACAACACAAATGTAATGCCCCTCAGAATTCTCTGGTGTCTCTTCAGACCCCAGGGCATAATAAATGTAATATGTACAAAATTTGAGAAAATACTTATACTCACCTCACCACTCTCCGCTCCAGCCAGTCCACTTCTCACCGTCACTCATTCAGTTCTCGCTGCATCTTCAGATTGCCGCCGCTCTTGCTGAAATCCCCAGGCCTCTCATGCTGGTCAGGGACTTGTGGCTTGCTCAGACCCCACCTCCACCCCTCGACCTTCATCAAAGCCAGAAGTCCTGGCCCAAAGTGAGAGGCCTTGTGATTTCAGCGAGAGTACCGGCGATTTGAAGAAGTGTCGAGGATTGGACGGGTGACATGGAGGTGAGTAAAGGGGTTTAATTTTTTTTTTACATTTGATGGTCATTTCTGGTTCAGCGGCCGCAGTCTTGAGTAAGCAAACAAATCTTTATTTTGGAAAACATGGATTTTTGTAAGATTCGAGTAGAATTAGCATCCACTCCTATTTATTCACTCATCTCTACCCTCCAGGTATCTAACATGTTGGTACCACGGCAATGTGGAAGCACAGTGCTGATAATGGGCAGACTTTTGTGCCATTTTGTGGAGAAAGATTTGGGGAGAATATTCTTTTTGAGCACTCTCATCCTCAGGAATATGTACAAGCTAGAAAGTAAAAAGCAACAAGCTCCAACATCGCCATCTTGTCCAGCACCACCCCAAACGTTTTTCCAAATTTTCATATATGGGATAATGTAACATAGTGTAATGTCCTTTAAAAGGTACGAGGTGAAGAGTCAGATGAAAAGGACATGTCGTCTCTGGACGTGCAAAAGACTATTCGGGTCACCAGAAGGTTCATAGTGGATGGAAAGGAGATGAAGGTTTCATCATGTAAACGCAAGACTCAACCAAACAATAAAGATAGCAAAGAACGCACAGTTAGGTAAGAATAGCCTTACAAGTGTGTGGCTTCCTATGTATGATTTGGGCTACCATAGAGAAATATGCTATGCTAGGTCTTGTGGTACACCATATTGAAGCTGTACTGTAATCTAATCTTTCTTTTGCGAAAATATTTAGATACCAGTATAAGAATATATCACATGGTTTTATGCTTTTTGTGAGTTTTCAAGTGCTATTATTCAAATTATTATCCTTTAAGTATTTAATCTTATAAGGCATGTTCACACAGAGGGTTTTTTTCTCATGGATTTCAGCATCTATTCCGGGCAAAAATTATCATGGAAACTTCAGTCAATTGCCATCTATGCCAGTTGAACTGGACGAATCCACATAAAGACCCTCAACATTCCACACTACAAATCCTCACCAGAGATCCAATAGTCAGACTTGAATTTCTGCAGCAGATCCCACTGCAGCACTATTCAGATTTTTTCACATGAAAAATTTGCTATGTGGTCCTATTACATGAGCAAAGTAAGAAGATATTTCACATGATTAGCTAATAGAGTTATGTGAGAGCAGGTTTTCAATTTAACTTTAAGCAAAACCAAAATCGCGGGCTGCAACTCTCAGCTGTCAGCTTTAGCAGGGCTGGTTATCAAGAATAGAGGGGTCCCCATGCCATATTTTCAAATTATTTTAATAAATAATTTTAAAAAAAATGTGTGAGGTCCCCTCCATTTTTGACAACCAGCCAGGCTAAAGCTGGGGGCTGGTATTCTCAGGCTGGTAAGGGGCCATAGATATTGGCCACCCCAGCCTAAAAATAGCAACCCGCAACCCCCCCAGAAAAAGCACATCTATTAGGTGCGCCAATGATGCGCTTTGCCTGGCTCTTCCCACTTGTCCTGTGGTGGTGGCAAGTGGGGTAATATTTGTGGGGTTGATGTCACCTTTGTATTTTTCAGCTGAGAGTTGCAGCCAGAAGCTGACATTTTTGCATGGCTGGTTATCAAAAATACAGGGGAATCCGCGTCATTTTTTTATTTATTTATTTATATCGCAGGTGGCGGCTGATGAAAACTCCAATCAGCCGGCACCTTCTCTCACTGTTAACAGTTGAGTACAACTCTCAATATTGCTTCTTGCTAGCACTGATCGCAGCGCGAGTAGCAACAGTGATGTGAGCTGTCTTCAGCACATGGCGCCAGGGAACAGGGCAAACAATACCTCTGATTCCCAGGCGCCAGTACATGTGATACTGATGCGACATGTGGTTGCCACAAGTATGCCACAAGCATTAAATACACGGACACATGGACACTGATACCTCCGGTACTGTTTTTCCAGTATCAGGACGTGTGAAAGAGCCCTTAGTGTACAGGTAAGTGCAATGTGTAGTTGCACATTCACATTGTGGCCATTAAGAGACAAAGCCTAAAATAAAAAGAATGAATAGATACCCTGCAGTAAGTAAATAAGTAGTAATACATGTAAAATCATAGGGCACTTGGCTCACACTATTTTGATCAAAAGAACGTAAAAGCCATCTCACCACGCCAAGGGCCGACTTTAGACAAAGTGGGGCCATGGGCAAAAGTTTAAAGTGGGGTCCCAAATGATAACATATTGCACCATCACATAAACATTTCAGTTGTATTTACATGCGCTGAGTTTAGGCCCCTAAACGAGCGCGATCGACAATATTGAAATCGTTCCATGTTTGTTTCCCAACCTCTTTACGCCGACTGAGGAAGAATGATGAGCACAGAATGATCACTAGTAGATCAATCTGTCCCCATACAGTATCATGTTATCAGCAGCATATATGCAAATTACACCGGGCGATGTGCTGCCGAGAAAAATGATTTTTGTTTCAGCATAAACAATCCAATCACTCAATGAATAGGCATCATTTTGCCTGTTCAGTATAATACACCTCATAGTCCTCCATATTGTATAATGCACATCTATAGTCCTCCATATACTGTAGTATAATGTGCCCCACATCCTCCATATACTTTAATACACTCCCCATAGTCCTCCATATAGTATAATACACTCCCTATAGTCCTCAATATAGTATAATGCATCCCATAGTCATCCACATTGTATAATGCACCTCAAAAAGTCATCTATATAGTACAATGCACTCCTCATAGTATAATGCACCCTTTAGTCCTTAATATAGTAGTGGCAGCACTGGGTCTCAGGTATGTTTCAGGTTATCGATTGATTATTATGTGCACACATTTACTATACTACCTTGTCTTTATATTGGCATACAGCTCTTATTGACATTTTCACCCTGCCTCCCCTTTTGTGACTGACTCTTTGTAGTCTGCTATATGGGTTTTGGTGATTTATACTTATGCACTAGCATTTTTGTGTGTATTATCTGAGTATATACAAGCCTGTTTTTATTTTCTGGGTACCCATGTGGTTCCACCTTTTGCTATTAGTAGTGGCGGCAGCACAGAGTGAATCCTTATTTGTATAAAAGCTGAAGACGGAAAAGGGAACGGAGGTGGTGTGTTGTGAACATTTTGGAGACGACTTCGGAGCTGAGGCTCCCTCTGGTGGTTGCTGAGGGTATTGAACCAATGTTGAATACCAAGAGCCCCACACCTGCAAATAACGAGTGGTGGTCAGGTGGTAATGACTGGCCTGATATAAGTAAGCTGGACTCCCATGATCCTCGCCAGTAATCAATTGTGCTTCCTGGTCTAGGTTGGAAATCAGCTTGCTTTCCTGCTGTCTCCTGCTTGCTTTCAGATAAGTCTCTTTCAGTTTTTTTTTACTTTGGTTTGAATTCCTTGCTTTTTGCTGCATTGCTTTTTGTATTCAGCCGGGTCCCCTTTGGGGGGCTTTGGCTGGTCTCCATTCGTTTTTTGTATTTGTTCATTTGCTCAAATCTTGTGATATCTTGCTGCTGGGTAGCTACGTGTCCACACCAGAGATCTGATATAGGTGGTCGAGACCCTGTGGTCTCAGTGTTTTTGGATTCAAAAGTGTTGGAGTTTTTCCTAGGGTTTTTCTGGGTTGCAGTCAGTATTCTCTCCTGTACTATCCTATCTAGACAGTTTTGGGCCCCAGCGTTTGCTCAATTTATTTTCTGTCTGTGTTCGTGTTTTCATCTTGTCTAACCGCCATTGTATGTTTGGGGGCTTCCTACTCTTTTGGGGTCTACTCTGGGGCAGTCAGTTTTCCTTTTTCCATCTTCAGGGATAGCTATCTCTCCGGCTGTGCCGAGGCGTCTAGGACCACCGTAGGTACGCTCCACGGCTGCTTCTAGTTGTGCGGTTAGTTTAGGGGTCTGCAACCTATTAGTTTCCAACCTCTCTGGTGTCAGGCTGCCTATGCGGTTTTTTGCTCCTGCCTCCTCAGCTACCAAAACATAACAGTGGTGGATACGGAGGATATACTGGAAGATTTTAGATGGTTTTATGAGCAGCTATGTTCTTTTGAGACAGGAGCCTCATCAGCAGAGATGGAAGGGTTTCTTGGGGCGGCGGGACTCCCTAGGATTGCGGAGAGTGACAGGAGGAGACTGGAAGAGCCTGTAACACAGGAGAAGGTTGAAACAGCTACAATGTCTATGACAAATAATAGGGTACCGGGGGCGGACGGACTTACGGGTGAGATCTATAAACAGTTGGTTGAGATGGTAGCACCTAGACTAAAGGCGGTCTTCGAGGAGGCTTTGGAGTGTGGTGCACTGCCATTGTCCATGAGGGAGGCTGTGGTAGTCGTTATCCCTAAGGAGGTAGAGACCTGAAGTTGGCAGAGTCCTACAGGCTCATTTAGTTTCCGACGGCGGATGTAAAAATTCTGGCCAAAATTCTGGCCAACCGATTAACGACTGCGGTGTAAGATCTGTTATGCCACTTTGCATTAATTCCTGAATATCGCTTGTAGGGTAAATAAACTACCTGACAGCAGTTTTCATTTTGTCGAGGGGTTCTGTTTTTAAAATAGTATCACTTTTGGGGTTTTTCCAATATATAGGACCCCTAAAGTCACTTCAAATCTGGATACGTCCCTAAAAAAATAAATGTTGTAAATTTCCTTGAAAAAATGAAAAATTACTGCTACATTTTTTAAACCTCTTAAAATGCAAACCACATAAAATAACATAGGTAAAAGAAAAGTCAGCACTCACCTTTCTTTCTGAAAAAAAATCAGTCCTTTTTAATTTTCAATGTTTTACATGTAACAACAGTGCAAAAAAATGCTGAAATCGTGGCAGCAGGTACAGAAAATTTCAGAAGAGAGACATGACGGACAACGCACGTTTTGCGCTAGATTACGCTTCTACTGGTAACATGGAACAGTAGAATGGTGCTGATGTAAAGCAGACATGAGGGAAATGTTATTTATTAATGTTTTTGTATGGTATGACTGGATTGTATGGTATGACTGGATCTGGATTAGGCCGGCGTCACACTACCGTAGAATACGGGCGAGTGCTATGTGTGAAAACATCGCATAGCACTCGGCCCAGTATTAATCTATGGGGCAGCTCATATCAGTGTTTATTTTCTTGGGCGTATTCATTCAGAGTGCATGTAAAATTGCAGCATGCTGCTATTGCCACCCAGACTTGGCTGAGACTCGCCAATGCAAGCCTATGGGTGCAAGAAAAAAAATCGCACAGCACACGGACCATGCGAGTGCTGTCCGATTTTTACGCACCAATGTCCTTTGAAACGCCGGCAATTCATGTGTTGCATACAGTAAAATCACACTGACAGGTTAGAATAGAATAGATAGAATAGATATATACACAGAATACATAGATATATAGATGTCAAAGACACACACATATATATATTTGCATATATATTACATAGATAGATAGATATTAGATAGAAGAAAAGCCAGCAATTCATCTGCTGTGTACTGTAAAATCACTGCAGGAGCCGACAGCATAGAATAGATGATTACGCACAGTAAATACAAATAGAATTGGTAGATATATAGATGACTGTGATAAATACAATTAGTACAGTGTGTGTGCAGCTTACTGTGCA
>VIAB01003068.1:103536-125091 GCA_009801035.1 Oophaga pumilio
TACTATAAAAGACACCGGCACCACCAGCATGTATACTATAAAAGCTATGCTGGCCTGGTGTGTAATTCTAAATATCTCGTTTTCTGGTGATTTTGTGGTGTGGTATTAAGGGTATTTGTGCGTTAACGGTCCATAAAAAATTTATGCCATCCGTGTTTGACCACAATTGTCCAGAATTTTTTTTGGGGGGAAATTTGTAACCCTACCTGTGACGTGAACGGAGACTTGAAAAGACGACACCATTTTGTTTCTTAATTCCTTTGTTAGATGTCGTGTTCAGTGGTTGAGCATTGTTGGTTTGTGACTTTTAAAAGGGAAAGTCTGGATAATCGGATGTTGTGAGATAAAAATATTACCGAGTAATGGAACCTTCAGCCTCACAGTCTCCTGAATGTCCTCACTTCTCTTTGTGAAGAGTGAAATCTGAGAGACCTGGTGGCCATCCTGTAGTTGTGTGGAGGTCGGGGGGGCAAGGACCACCATTGGAAGTTGTGTGGGGGCCCCTCTGTAGAGGTCACATCGGGGGGAACATACGACCATTCTTTATGGGACTTACTTAGATTTTTGGATGTGGATGTTCTGGTGATGTTTGGGGTCTGACCGACGTCCCGGCCGCTGATACTGTCCACTTGTATTTTCCTCTTCATGTTTCTGCGTTTTTTCCTTTAATCCGCCGGTTACATAACGTCTCCCTGTCGTCTTTGCTCCTCAGCTCATCTTATAGCGGAGGAAACTGTAACTTGCGTTGCTTAGTGACAAGAAACCGATTAACTCTGTAACGAAGAATTTTTTAAGACTAAATCCGTGGCGGAGTTGCTCATAGTGGCCAAATTGGAGATAAACTCGAAAAATGTAATCTAAGCCAGAACCGGTCGTATGACTGACGCTCTTCCATCCATGTTCATTAATCAAGAAAACTAAATTCCATCTCTGTTCCTAAAAACTCCTAAAGGTGTGTGCACATGGAGTGGTTTTTGCCGCGTTTTCGGAGAAGAATCTCGACGTTTTGAGCTTTTGGACATTTTCCACTCAATTTCTGCTCCAAAACCTCAATGAAAAACTCTGCACCAAATATTCCTAAAACTCCCATTTTGGGACACTTTTTCACAAGTCTCACCCACTTTCAAGTTTGTTGTTTTGGATACATATTTATACACCACACATGTGTGAAGGTATTACTTAGCCATTGTATGGCGTTTTTACTCAGGCACTGAATGGCATTGTGTCGGCATAGTATAACGGTATTATTTATTTGGCGTAGTATGGCAATGTTTGGATTGGAACACTTAGTGAAACACTGGAAATGTATCTGTGTTCTGAAGTTGTGTTATGAAATAATCAAAAACTGTAATCTCAAATGTTTATTTAGAGGGCTGGAGCCCAATTTTGTCCCTATCTACCTGTCACAGGTGTGTCAGATGCTACAGACTGTCGCTCTGCATCTGGCTGCAGAAGATCGCTGCGAATGGCATTGCAGACGCCTTCTTAATCCTTCTGACTTTTGGACCCAGTGGCAACTTCCTTCTGGCTCTAATTGACCCACCTGGACCTGGGTGTTTATAGACTCCCAGTCTGCTTCAGGAAGTGCTGTTACATCTGCCTAGGGGTCTCCACTCCCCCCTTTCCCTAGCGTTTGGGCTTCCTTCGCCTCGTGTTGCAGATAGTCTTCCAACACTGTAGGTGACAGTACCTTGACAGTGACCAATCAGTGATCGTTGTGTCAGATATGTGTAAGCTGCTTATTTGCTGGGTCCGGCCAGCTTCACTGCCCCTGTGCTTGTCCATGAGATTTTGGGCTTTTAACTAAAGACATGGCTCTATCGGGGCTTTAAAGATGAGTAAATTAATACCTTTTTTAAAGAAATCCATGCTGTCGTTCTTCTGCAATCAGCTGTGGAAGCTTTATGCTAATGAGGCACAAGTGCAGCGGGGTAGGAAGTTGCACTTGGTCTTCACCTAACAATCTGGGTATTAACTGCACCCCTGCCTACCTCCTCTCTATGAGTGACAGATCATCACTTTTTCAGCAACCTGCCTTCTCTGTCGTGGGCTTGACATGCACAGTACCTAATGAGTTAATGTTTTAAGTCCAAGTGGGTGTTATCAGACAGCTTTCACTGGAGGCGGGCACAAAGATCATCTCAGGCATCTTCCCAATATACCGCTTCCCATATTACCGTATATTATTTGCTATTTTTGCTTTTTGAAGGATTGATACTAGTAATGACCAGTATTTGGGATGCATAGATGTGTTATATCCCTTTTTTTGCTCAGAGGCAGTAAATTATTTTGGTACCGTTAATGAATGTTTTTATTATATAAAAATAAAAGGTAAAATTTAAAGGTTTTTTTTCATAGAAGTTTTGACGTTTGGGACCTTTTTTTGGACATTTATCCTTACTGGAAATGGTTTTGGAAGAGGAAATTTTAATGTTTTTTCAATTGCCTAAAATCCGTTTAAGAAAGTTTACCTATGTATATTGCACATATATAGTCACGCATAGAATATGTAGGTACCAGCTGCCATTGGCTCTGTATGGGGGATCTGCAGCTGTGTACCCGAGCTCCTCAGCAATAACACGGCATCATTATTAATGTTTTCAGGTCGTATCGGGTTTACTGCTCTTATCGTATAATACATCTCCCGAATTCTGTTCCCCTCGTTGTTCTGAATTTTGTCCTCGGATTAATTTGGGAAGCTGGGACATCTATCCTGGGGTGTAGATAAGGATTCAGCACAGGTAGGGGCGGCACTGTGGTTGTGCACCCTTATTATAGTGGCCATTATTTGGCATTTCACCAGACAAGGTAAAAAAAAGTGACAATAAAAATCACTATACAGAGACCAACACTGATATTACCGCCATATGATGACCCTACAGTGGCAGATACTAGTCCTGCAGAACGTATAGGAGACTACAGTACAGTTATAGATGGTGACTTACAGGTGACGTTCTTTGTGATGGGAGTTGTCCAGTTTTCGCTTCTTTTCCATCTGGCCCAGACCGCTACAACAAATTCATCAAAGCTACCACTGGTTTGTGGACTTCACAACCCAGACATATTTCACTTCTCATATTTTCGGTGTCATCCTCAACTATTCCCAACCTTCACTAACTCCCCGTCCTGTTGATACCCCAATGCTGAGCTGTTGCTGCAATATTAGTCCTTATTACTGCACTTGCTATGTTGTGTAGGAACAGTGTGACTCTTAGTGTCCTCCATAGTAGAAATGGAGCACCAGAAATCAGAGGTGTATCTTGGTTTTCCAGCGCCCGGGGCAAGAATTCAGTTTGGCATCCCCCCCTTCTCAAGCACATATGTGATTTGCACACTTACAGTCACGTGCCGACTTGCTGCTCTCCCCAATTCTCTCAATGTTCAGTGGAAAACTGAGAGAAGCAGGAAGAAAAGTTAGTTGTCATGTGACCGTAAGTATGAAAATCGCATATGAGTGAAGTGGCCATGTGATGACTGCTGGAACCAGCAAGGAGAGCGGAATCCTGACAGTGAGGATATTACGCGCTGTTAGGATTGGCTCCAGGGCTTTGTTTTTATAATTAAAGGAGTTGTCCGGGTTTGAGATGAAAGTCTGCAGTATCTCTATGTGACTGCAGGCTTCTGAATTCTCACAGCGCACACTGCTCACTGTTAGGATTCTCCCTTGCTGGTGGCAAGAGTGGACGGTCAAGTCAGCGCTATCAAAGAAGGAAAGGTATCCAGCAACAGATCCAGTGGTGAAAAATTATTTAAAAACAAAAATCTTTAATATGTTACATGGTTAAAATTCTGATATAAAACCATTAATTTAGAAAAAAGGCAAGTAACCCTGGAAACTCGCGACCTTGCGCGTTTCAAACCGACTGACTGTGATATACAATATGTTGTATATCAGACCCTGGGCACCATCCGCACATGAAGCGCTCACTTTACGCATGGTGGGCATAGGCACATGTGTAAAGTGAGCGTTTCAATGCAATCCTATGGTGGCGGAATCGCCGCGATTCCAGCAAATTAATGAACATGATGCATATTTTACCGCAATGTGATTACGCTCCGGAAAAAAAAGGATTGGGCACAGCAACTGCGGAATGCAATTAAAATGAATGGGATGCGTTTTGTTAGCGTTTATTAAGCGTTTACGCAGCGGAAAAATGCGGCGAAAATGCTTAAAAAACGCAAGTGGGCACACAGCCTTAGGCCATGAGTTTCCCAGGTTACTTGCCTTTTTTCTAAATTAACGATTTTTTACCATAATTTTAACCATGTTATATATTAAAGATTTTTGTTTTTAAATAATTTTTCACAGTCGGATCTGTTCCTGGATACCTTTCCTTCTTTGATACTGCTCTTTTGCTGCTAACACAAGCTTCTTTCTGTGCACGGCCATTGGATTCTACTGCGGTGAGCTGGATTTTTTCTACAAAGCTTTTTGTTTTTTAATTGTCCTGTCAGCACACGTATGTGATATATGTACTTCTGGCCACATTTCGACTAGACGTGTTCGGCCTCACTCAATTCATTTTCATTCAGTAAGGCCAGGCATGTCTAGTCAGCATGTGACCACACGTATGCAAATCACCAGCAGGAGGGAATCCTAACAGTGTGCAGTGTGAGAATTTAGAGAAGTCTCCAGTCACATGGAGTGACTACAGACTCATCACAAACTTGGACATCCATAATGCCCCTAACATAATACAAATGAGAATTAGTATCACAAAAATTTTTTACATCCAGGTACCTGATAGATGACTTAGTCTCTGATTGAACGACTCATTCTTTCTTTTCTTCATCTCCAGACGCCACGATGACAGCTCTTCTCGGCAGACTTCCATCTTCTTTGGTCTTCTGCAACACATCCCCACACCATGTCCTTAAAAATAGCAGTGTTATTATAACGGTCCTGAATAAAAATATCTGCCCTACACTGAGCCCCTGAATAAATAATTGCCGCTCACTATATTCCCTGCACAAACTATGACCCCCACACTGTCCCTCTTATGGTAAATGCCCTCCACACTGCCCTCTCGTTTCTATACTGGGCCCCTAGTCTCTATACTGTTCCACTGCATCACACTCCTCCTCCTTGGCTTGCTGTCCACTCATGCTACCCCCCCACACTACTCAGTTTCTATTCTGTGCCCACTCACACTTTTATCCCCCCACACTATCACACTATTCCCCTCAACAGACTCCTTACACATTTCCCCCTCCCTCCTCATACTGTCTTCATTCACATTCCCTCTGCTAACCATACTGTGTCCTCATATATTTACCTCTTGCTCTCTATAGTGCCTCCTCACACATCCCCTGACTCCTCATACGTGTCCGCACCCATCAACCTCACTCCCCATACTGTGTTCGTATATATTCTCCTCCCCACTCCTCATATTGTCTGCACCCATCCCCCACTGACCATACTGTGTTTGCACCCATCCCCCATTCACCATACTGTCTGCACACATTGCCCACTGACCATACTTTGTCTGCACACATCAACCCATCACCTCGCTTGCTCCCCATACTGTGTCTTCACCCATCCCATCCCTCACTGCCCATACTGTGCCCACACACATTTCCCCCCTTTACTCCCCACACTGAGTCCGCACCCATCTTCCCCATTCTGTGTCCTTACCAATTCCCCCACTCACATTGTGTATGCTTCCATCCCCTCTCATACTGTTCCTCATAGATCCCCCACTTTCTCCTCATACTGTGTCTGCACCCATCCCCAATGCGGTTTCCTCAAAAATGCCACCATCTCCCCCATTGCCACATATACTGTGTCTTCAAATTTCTCCTGCTCCCCATATTGTGTCTGCACCTGTCCCTTCCCTGCTCCCCAAACTGTGTCCTCAAATCTTCGCCACAATCCTCGTTATACTAAATCTTCCCCACCCCGTTACACTAAATCTTTGGCGTCTTCAGTTCTCCTGGAGTACTTACTACCATTGTCCTTCGCGCCTCTGCAGCGCCAGCGAGTGACGTTAGTAGCGTGATCACATGACCTGATTATGCTGCTAACGTTGCCCTGACCCGGTGGTAAGATCTTCAATTCTACCCGCATCTGAAAGATGCGAGTACAATTGATCAGTAGGAGTCGGCGCGCTGCACCTTCTGTGAGCCGCCTCTTAGCTTCGTGACCAGCTCAGAGAATGGCCGATTCTCAGTCTTGGGGTGGCAAAATGCAGCTGCCGGGGAGACACTTTGGACGGCTGCATCAGGAGGCCCGATGGCGATCTCCTGCCCCCTCATGTACGCCTCTACCAAAAATGCCCACCTTTTGCCTCTTATGTAGTAATAATGCCTTCTTTGTTCCCTCGTACTGGGAAAATTAATACCTAGAAAATAAGAAATGCAGTTTGTTTTTATTTTTGTTCCATTTGCATCCTAAAAAGTAATGGTGTGTGTGCACCCTATAAAGTAATAGTGTTGTCTTTTTGCTCCCTACAAAGTAATAATGCCAGCTGTGTGCACTTTTTATAACTTACATGCTCCCTACAAAGTCATAATGACCCTTAAGTTTCCATTTAACAATTAATATTGTCCCAAATGTCCCTAAAATAAGCAATAATGATCTCTTAACAATTATTTCCCCAGTGCCCCAAAGAATAATAATGCCCCCTCAGCGCCACAGAAACTAAACGTCCTCCAGAGGTATACACAGAAATCATAGGACCCAACAACTAAAGTTCAGATTGGGTCCTCCCACTTTTCACCCCCAAAATAACTTGTGGAAGAAAGCATAGTCACAAAAAAGGGCTTATCTCCCAACTTTTAAAGACAGGGAGAAGGACATGCATAGCGACACATACAGAGAAATGTTGCCTTCAGTGGAGCCACTAACTGCCGCCACAGTGATTTTCCCCCAAAATTTTGCCCCTGCAGTATGCTGACTCCATTTGATGTCCCCCACAGTGACCCTAACATAGTAAAATGGCCCCATACACAGTAGGAAGAGGAAGGAGGAAACGGGGAGGAGGCAAATACTGTTGAAATCAATCTCCCAACTTACGGACCCCATAGCGGGCTATGTGGTCGGCAGTACACCACTGATTTCACCTGTGCTCCCCCTTATGTTTAATAGTACCCTAGTATCCCAACAAAAGTAGCATTGACCACTGTGTGCCCCCATGAAAGTATAAAATAAGTTAATTTCACCTAATCCTAGATCCTGACGAGTTTTCAGTGCCGGCGGAGTGTTACGGTCATGTCACTGTGCCGCCTGCGCCGGGACCCTGATGTCCTGTGTCCCCCTGCTGTTCCTTAGGTGGGCTCCAGGTCTATGGGGACTATAATACTGAGAGTTGTAGGGCAGAGAGCCCATAACTATCTGCTCCGACGCAGGGTTTAGCTGTATTTGGGTCCGTTAGTCTCAAGAGTTGTAGTCGCCCCCTGTGGGCCGTGCCGTGTAAGCGGGACCCGCTATCTACGCTAACTATCTAACGATTGTCATCTGATGCCAAAATTACTAAAATTTTGTATGTAAAAAAATAAAAAAACAGATGTGGAATTCACGACATAAATAACAAAGATCACACATAGGTCATCACAAAAAAAAAGAACTTTTATTTCTCATCGATAAAAAGCCATGTAAAATGTGTCTCCTTTAACATTTCAGTGATTTTTTTTTTTTTTTTCAAAACCTGGAAGCTGCATTTATACATGAAGAATATATAAAAGGACGGTCCGGAGCAGCCGCAGAACACGTCACCACATGGCAACTCCTTCCTGACGCCTCCTCGGTCGTCATGTCTCCTTAGACTATTGCTCTTGAATATTGTTTCCAATATCTTTTGGCAAGAGAGTAAAATGAGTACAAATCGGGGTCCGGGCGAGCTATGGCGGAGCATGCAACAGGTTTATATTGTATTGCAAGCACTAAGAACCCCAGTCCCCCCAGATTAATGTCATTTTCCATCATATAACAACTAAAAAAAACCCTCTAGAAGCCAGTGCTGCCATCTACACAGAGTGAGGCGGCCATTTTGTTGCTAGGCTACGTATGTGTTGTACTTGGAAAGCCAGCATTTTAGGCCTCACTTGTATATTTTCCCCATCTCTAAAGTAAGGAATATTGGAGTCACCATAATCTAATATTTTAAAGTCGAATCTCCTATACAATATCTCTGCTAGGCCTCCATGTCTTTTACATTTCTACACTTATTAAATTCACGACGAGGGGTGGCGTATCTTAGTCCCGGTGAAAAACGTCGGTCTTGATGAATCGGGGCCTTAGTCTTTATTTTTTTTCTTAATTTTGACAAATTAAAATGATTTGCTCAATCTTCTTCTGCTCCCTGTGTGAGGGATCCGTAACAAGTCTGTGCAGCCTGAAGAGGCAGTATATTCTATAGCAGGAAGTGAAGTCATCGCAAAACTCTGTAGCTGGCAAAGTAAAATAATGTGACGCCGTAAGGTTATATAGTACTAATTATACTATGGTCACAGCAAAAATGTTTAATTTTATGAGCAAACAGACATGATGGCACCAGGATCTATGTCCGACTTTAGCCTCTGCTCCCGGTATAGTTATTTATACCTTTATACAATGTATTTTCATTGGAGACAGGCTTTAACAGAAAAGAATCCTTTCTGATTTCATCAGTAAACTAAGCCCCCCTAAGGCAGAGCATCATTTTAATTTTATAGGCTTTATGGGAACTGTAAAGCACCAGGATCTAGGTGCGACTTGGTATAGTTATATCCGTATAATATGTATTTTCAGTAGAGCTAGGCTTTAAAAGAAAAGAATCCTTTCCTATTGAAGCAGCTAGCTAAACGGAGCAGTGTAATCTGTAATTTTACAGATAAAAGCACTTTTTTGGCTTTCTAAGGCATCGGGATCTAGCCTCTGCACCGTGTATAGTTATACCCCTATATAGTGTCATTTCAGTGGAGCTAGGCTTTAACGAAAAATAATCCGTACCCAATTAATCATTTATCTTAAACCCTTCAGAGATTAATCCATAATCTCATAGATTAAAGCGATTTTTGGGCTCTCTCAGGCACCCAAGCCTAGGTCCACTTTAGCCCCTGCACTGTCTATAGTTATATCTCTTTATGACATTTTTTTTAAGTGAGTTAGGCCTTAACAGAAAAGAATCCTTTCCTATTTAAACAGCTAGTTAAGCCTTCTAGGTCAAAGCATAATTTTTAATATGATAGTTAAACAAATTTTTGGGGCCCATTAAGGCACCATGACCTAGGTGCGACTTCAGCCTTTGCACTGTGTATCGTTAACCCCTATATGAAGCATTTTTAGTTAAGTTAGGCTTGAACCGAAAAGAATCCTAACTAAAAAGTAATCCAGGATTAGAAGAAATGGCATAACTCTTGCCCATTGATCACCCTCATTCAGTTACTGCATACGCGGCAATACCAGACATTGCCCACAGACGGGAGTGGCGCTGTTTTTTTCTAATCCTCGAGAAAACCTTTAAAATATCAGATAACAGTGGTTCCAATACTATTAAATATACAGAAAACTGAAGACAAAACGGATCGACAAAAATGTCCGATGCTACTTTAGCGCTAATCTGGGTCGTGACATCACCTTTTATCTCAAAACTCAGTGATGTCACAAGAATGGCTCAGCAAACAAAATGGCTGCCTCTGCATCTCCGGCAATGATTCTCATTAGTATTGCTTCAGGCCACAAAATGGCTGCCATCCCCATTACCAGCGCCACCACGTGCATGCCAGTGTCGCACAATTACAGCCGTACGGTAGTCGGATCTGCGGTGATTCGTTATACAGACGCATACGTTAATAAGATATAGTGACTGACCCACGTGCAGGAAAAGGAAATAATATAGAGTCAGTGTTCTGGTTCTTAGCAGCCATTTCCCTTCCGATGCATAATGATGGTTCACACCATTTCCTACGGTACATTTACTCTTACGGTATTATTTATTTATTTTTTTACAAAAAAGAGACGGAGCTTTCTTGCGTGCCTGTAAATTATAACTGTACATTATAATCCGTGCGACTGTACATATCCTTGGCTTATTCAGAATGGAAAACAGGCCGCCATCCTCCCCCTTAGTAATTATGTAAACTCGTGAAGAAATATATATGGCGGCATTATTTACCTCTACTCATTTTTTGAAAAATGACGGTTCTGAATAAAAAATAGAGGCCGGATAAATATATACAGTATATATACATATATATATATCTCTAGGCTATAAACACACCCAATTTGTTGGATAATTGTTCCAAACTTTGTTGCTTGGGACGTTCTCTGTGATCTTGTTGCCCTTAGCAACCATTCACAGTTCAACACTACTGTAGAAATGAAAGTAGTCACTGATGGTTGCTATAGGCAACAAGGATACATGTCCGCTCTTCTGGTCAGTTCTGATACCTGGACCCAATGTAGTCCTTATAAAATAGCCCATATTTAGAATTGGAGTGCTGCCCCCAAACCGGGTGAGGGACAAACCATGATTAAGGCCCATGATAATATCTGAAAAAAATAAATAAAATTTGGCTCATCTCTAAATTTGGATGAATATTCCACCTGGTATAAGTAGGATCACTTTTTTTTATCTGCCCAGAGAGACTGTAACCGTCTTCCACAACCTCACCCACCCAAGACCTAGGAGGGTTGCTATGGTGAAGGAAGGCATTTTGCTCGTATCTTGTGACTTGAAAGAGGCTTGTTCAGGGGCATAACAAGTGGCACAAAGTGATTAGTGGCCCTGACAAAGGGTGCATTGGGGCCCAGGAGCTTCAAGTTACACCTCTGGGCCTGTTCACTAAAGGGGTTATCCTACAAAATAAAATGTATCACTGACACACAGAATTGGTAATAAATGTATGAATGCTGGGGACCTGGCGATCACAGTAACAGGGCGTCACCTCCCCTAATCACTCCCCTCACTGCCGATGAACCAAAGAACGTCGCAGAGGACCGAGGCCCTGCATCTGTGCAGGCGGCAAAAGGACAAGCGAGGGCGTTAGACAAGTAAACATAATGTATATTATTATTTTAACCCCTATCTGGTCCTCCAAAGAAGACAGCAAAATGGCCAGCTAGGATTTTTGCAAGGTGAATCCCAAAAAATTTCGGGTTCAACAGAACACAAAATTTTGGATCAAAAATCTGTATCAATTTTGATTTGTTTAGGATCTATTTGTTCACCGCAAAAATTTGTCACCAATTTTTAGGTAACGCTGTATCGTCTTGTTTAAAGAGCCCTTAAAGACGAACTACCACCAGGTCAAAAGTAGACAGTTTTTACACTTATTTTTTTTCCCGTTCCTCCCCTAAGTGTTCTGTTTTTTGTTTTTTATAAATCCGCCATACAGTTCCAGAGATATCGAACTTTTTAATTAGTGCTTTATGGTCTTTACTAATGGGGCGTGGCTCACAAGGTTTTTTTTTAAAGGGCGTGTCTTTAGGCTGCTCTGCATAATTACCCAGTTGGCCCCACCCCTTTTGTAAGGACCGCAAAAATTTGCACTAAACAAAAAGGTTAATATCTCTGTCATCGCATGGCGGATTTTGAAAATACAAAAAACTTAATATTCAGGGGAGCAGCGAGAATAAAATAAGAGAAAAAAAAATGGTTACCTTTGACCTGATGACAGATACTCTTTAAGGCCCACATATAGTCATTGCTGGTAAACTGGAAGAGCAGCAGATATGGCGCAGTTCAAAACCCGACATTCGCTCCATTTCTGTAAACCTTTACACCCTTAGTCCGGCTTCCTGATACATGAGTGTAAATACAGACAGAAAAATGTGTTTAGATGTGAAATTAATGGGGCGTTATCACAGTGCAATATATCCGAAACGCACGCAGGATCCTTCCTGAGAAATATTTTCTGCTTTAAAATAAACAAGTAAAAAATATTCTTCAAGACCAGACAAGGCAGAATCATTCATTATTTTAAGGCTCCAGTATTACTATGCAAATTCAGGTAATTATATTACGGTTGCTCCCATGGGGACATGCGCTAAAATCTTTTACAGATAATGGAAAGTCTGAGCCAGTAAGTTGCAAAGGATTAGAAATGTCCAAATATTAATGTTTTGGATGAGGGAGAGCTTATAATATTCTCTATAAGAAATGTAAAAGGCTCTGAAAAACAGCGCCACACTTATTCATGGGTCACTCCTGGTACTGCAGCTCTGCTTTTGCAGTGAATAGGGCTCAGCTGCAATAGCACACGCAACATGTAGAAGAGAGGGTAAAACTTTTTTTTTTTACCCTAAACATCCCTTTTATAGAGAACCTGTCACCAGTCAAAAGTGTTCTGTTGTTACTCTTAGTTTATTCCTACTGCTACCATGAATATTCCATTTTTTTGTATTTTTTTAAATCCGCCATTTGATTGCAGAGATATGGGTCTTATTAACTGCTACATCTTTTTAAGGAGGCGTGGCTCACAGTGAAATAATGCAGAGCAGTCTAAAGACACGCCCCAGAGGATCTTGTGAACCACGCCCCCTTAACGGAAAGTCCTATATCTCTGAAACCATATGGCGGATTAAAAAAAAAAAAAGATTACTTAGGGGAACAGCAGGATTGAAACAATGGCAAAAATAGTCCACTTTTGATCTGGTGACAGGTTCCATTTCTACTTGGACATGATATCATCCTCTGCTTCCTGTTTTGTGAGTATTGTAGATCTAAAACAAGTCTGTGCTGCACAGAGAGGCACTGCACTGCATAGCAAATATAACCTTCTATGACCATTTCAGTGCATATATCGATGCATACCCAACACGTGGTCACCAAAGCAGGAAGTCAAGAATCTGATGCTGAGGGTTCAAAAAAATATTTTAAATATTGTAATATAATTTATGGAATATTCCCTGCTATATGGTACAGAATAATACCGTATGTACGGGACATGTGAAAACTGCTAGTGAAAGTATAGATTGGTGAGTCACCGAGTTAAATTGTGGTGAGTATTGCACAGACAGAATTCTCTCCATTCCCGGCCGTGCAGAATTAGCCCTTATATATACCGTATAAACCACCCTACATTGGGTGGATATGGCTTGCAATGGACATTTGCTAATACAAAAATATGTGAAAATCTTGGCACCGTCTGACTGTCTTTGCTATCTTTTATAGAACAAATTAGATGTGAATCAGAAATTTAAAAAAAAATCAGAATTAAAAATAAAGTAACAAAACAAAAATATCATCCAATTATCCGGATGATATTAAACAATTTAGAATGAACAATATGAAATATTTAATTATCTATCTACCTAGAAAAAGAAAGCACAGCAGCACTCTTCATGAGTTTAGGTCATGTGAAAACACTGAAAAACATTAAAAATATTGAAACTAACTTTTACTACTCAAAAAGATGTACTTACAAAAATGAAGGTTCTTAGTGCATAAACTGGCCAATTCATGTGTGCCCATCAACCACTGCAAGGTGACCTCCCTCTAATGGGTCCCTGTTCTACAGTACAGTCATGGCCAAAAGTTTTGAGAATGACACAAATATTATATTTTCACATGATCTGCTGCCCTCTGGTTTTTATGTGTGTTTGACAGATGTTTTTATCACAGACAGAAATATAATTGCAAACATATGAGTAACAAAAGCTTATATTGACAGTTAGAATGAGTTAATGCAGCAAGTCAATATTTGCAGTGTTGACCCTTCTTCTTCAGGACCTCTGCAATTCTCCCTGGCATGCTCTCAATCAACTTCTGGACCAAATCCTGACTGATAGCAGTCCATTCTTGCACAATCAATGCTTTCATTTTGTCAGAATTTTTAGGTTTTTGTTTGTCCACCCGTCTCTTGATGATTGACCACAAGTTCTCAATGGGATTAAGATCTGGGGAGTTTCCAGGCCATGGACCCAAAATCTCTATGTTTTGTTCCCTGAGCCATTTAGTTATCACCTTTGCTTTATGGCAAGGTGCTCCATCATGCTGGAAAAGGCATTGTTGATCGCCAAACTGCTCTTGGAGGGTTGGGAGAAGTTGCTCTTGGAGGACATTCTGGTACCATTCTTTATTCATGGCTGTGTTTTTAGGCAAGACTGTGAGAGAGCCGATTCCCTTGGCTGAGAAGCAACCCCACACATGAATGGATTCAGGATGCTTAACAGTTGGCATGAGACAAGACTGGTGGTAGCGCTCACCTTGTCTTCTCCGAATGAGGCGTTTTCCTCATGTCCCAAACAATCGAAAAGGGGATTCATCAGAGAAAATAACTTTACCCCAGTCCTCAGCAGTCCACTGCCAGTACCTTTTGCAGAATATCAGTCTGTCCATGATGTTTTTTCTGGAGAGAAGTAGCTTCTTTGCTGCCCTCCTTGAGACCAGGCCTTGCTCCAAGAGTCTCCGCCTCACAGTGCGTGCAGATGCACTCACACCTGCCTGCTGCCATTCCTGAGCAAGCTCTGCACTGCTGGTAGCCCGATCCCGCAGCTGAAACACTTTTAAGAGACGGTCCTGGCGCTTGCTGGTCTTTCTTGGGCGCCCTGGAGCCTTTTTGGCAACAATGGAACCTCTCTCCTTGAAGTTCTTGATGATGCGATAGATTGTTGACTGAGGTGCAATCTTTCTAGCTGCGATACTCTTCCCTGTTAGGCCATTTTTGTGCATTGCAATGATGACTGCACGTGTTTCTTTAGAGATAACCATGGTTAACAGAAGAGAAACAATGATGCCAAGCACCAGCCTCCTTTTAAAGTGTCCAGTGGTGTCATTCTTACTTAATCATGATAGATTGATCTCCAGCCATGTCCTCATCAACACCCACACCTGTGTTAATGGAGCAATCACTGAAAAGAGGTTAGCTGGTCCTTTTAAGGCAGGGCTGCAATGATGTTGAAATGTGTTTTGGGGATAAAGTTCATTTTCTAACCAAATATTGACTTTGCAAGTAATTGCTGTTAAGCTGATCACTCTTTATAACATTCTGGAGTATATGCAAATTGCCATTAGAAAAAGTGAAGCAGTAGACTTTGTAAAAATTAATATTTGTGTCATTCTCAAAACTTTTGGCCATGACTGTACATGCTATCAGCCAACAGTTCAATGAACAAACTTGGTTCTCATGGGTTTTGAGCCTACAATTTATGGGCAGGTAGAACGGATTACGGCCACCTGCAGGTCAAAGGGAGGAGTGCAGGATCAGGCTGGAGGCAGCCAACATACAATAGTTAATAATATAATCGGTTCTACCTGCCCTTAAATTGTAGGCTCAAAACCTGGGGGAGATATGTTTGTTCATTTAACTGTAGGTTGATAGCCCGAGAGTGGCATGTACAGTAGAACAGGGACCCATCAGGAGGAGGTCACCTTGCAGTGGTTGATGGGCACACGTGAATTGGCCAGTTTATGCACTAAGAACCTTCATTTTTGTAAATCCATCTTTTTGAGTAGTAAGAGTTAGTTTCAATGTTTTTCAGTGTTTTCACATGGCATAAACTTATGAAGAGTGATGCTGTGCTTTCTTTTTCTATATAATGCAGTCTCGCAAATTGCACATATAGGAGGTGTTGGTCAGGTTTTCCGGTCTATCTATCTATCTATCTATCTATCTATCTATCTATCTATCTATCTATCTATCTATCTATCTATCTATCTATCTATCTATCTATCTATCTATCTATCTATCATGGGACCAATTCATTATTTGTGGGTGTTTTTAAATCACTTTTCTTTTTTTGTCTTGTGATATTCATTGACTTTATTCCCGCCAAATTGTTCAAAATGACGCACATGGTTTCTAAAATAAAAAATCCTTGTATTTTTTCCTGTTTACCATTTTACTATTATTACAACTTTTTAGTGCAAAAGTTACAACATTCACCTCCCAAAAAGTAGCATGATCTGCGAGAATATTGAAAAATTTGAGCAAAGAAATTCAGACGTACTTAAAAATCACTCCAAGCACAAATGTTTTCTCTGCAAACACAGACTTAAAAAGGCATAAATCAAAAGACATAAATTAAAAATCGAGCACAGAAAAAATGCAATAATGAATTGGGCCCCATTGAGTTTCAAACCAAATTTCCAAATTGGAGCATAAAGTCTATTTAATGTGGCGCTTTTTTTTTTTTTTTCCAACAAAACGCTTCCATCTAGATTTTACGCCTCTACTGAAGTCATTTTGCAATTTTTCAAAAATTTGCAAAATGCTAAAAAATAATATTGGCTAACACCATAAAAAAGCTCAAAAAATGCATTTTACGCCAAGTAATTGGAGTAAAAGTAAAAATAACGGAACCCCATCATTTCGTACATCCCCCACTCAAATAACAAGAGTATGATCACACAAGGAGAATGTGCGACACTTTGCGGAAGCAATATTGTGGATCACAGTTTGCCAAATCTGCATGAGAAACCCACCCTGCTTCCTCGCCGAAATTGTTTGCAATTCACATCTCCATAGTATGCAATTTATGCTGAAGATTTTCAGCAATGATTTTACTCTGCAAAGCGCCTGGTAAAATCAGGGATGAATTTGCTGCAAAATCCACATGTATTTCATTGGATTTTGCCATTGAACCACTGTGGATATTTGTGGATATTGTCCGCTAAAAATACCTCCCATTTTTGTAGGTCTGCACAGAATTTCCCTTTTTGAAGCAGCAGTTTGTGCTTCACAGCTGACGTTCCTACAGTATATTGTGCAAAGAAAGCTACAACTCTTATTAAAATTGCAGGAAATGCACATTCGTCAGCTGTGTGCACAACATGATGTCATCCATATTGGATAGAGAGCTGATAGACAGTTCTGCAGCCACTGCTTTGGTCACCAGATCCCAGAAGTTGGAGTAATTACTTCTTCATGAATATTAATAGCGTGCATAATCAAGTAGTCAGGTCTATCAGGGGCAAATCATCCCAAGAGGATTTTGCAGTAAATTATTTCTAAGAAGTGGTTAATGAAAAATAGCGGAACTGAATACTAATATCCGAAATGCAAAAATAGGTCCCGTATCCCACGTGAGGGGTAGTATGGTCCAGCCAGACCTTGTACTAATACATGCTTGCCATTCAGATTAATGGGCCACCATGTAACATATATAATGAGAGGGGATACACAGAGCATAAAAAATTCTACCTAGAGTTGGCGCAAATCGATTTGCACAACACAGTGTATCAGCGATGACCGCAATCTGTGGCCACTAGATGTAGATGGGAGCTATGATAACTATCTCTTATCTAATGGCATCCATGGCTCTTCTTTTGATTAGACAGCCTGGCGCGACATCATGATTGCAGTGAGATGCACATGTGGTGTTGCGTCAGACCAGGATACAGGATGCAGAAGATGGGGGTGGCAGAGGAAACAGGGGGCAGAAGATGGAAAGGAAAAAGAAGATACAGTGAGGAAAAAATGGGGGGATGCATAGGGCAGAAGATAGGGCAGACAGAGGAAAAAGGGTCAGAAAATGGGGTAAACGGGATACTGGAGCAAAAGATGGAGGAGATTAAGGGCAGAAGATGGGAGGAAGAAAAAGGATACAGGGTGCAGAAGATGGGGGTGGTAGAGGATACAGAGAACAGAAGATGGAGGGAGACAGAGGAAACGGGGCAGAAGAAGGTGATATACAGGATACGGGGGGCAGAAGATGTGGGAGACATATGATACAGAGGGCAGAAGATGGAGGGGAAAAAGAAGATACAGTGAGGAAAAAATGGGGCGTACATGGGGCAGACAGAGGAAAAAGTGGCAGAAAATGGGGTAAACAGGATACAGGGGGCAGAAGATGGAGGAGATTGAGGGCAGAAGATGGGAGGAAGAAAGAGGATACAGGGGGGAAGTATTGGGGACACAGAGGATACAGAGGGCAGAAGATAGGGGAGACAGTGGATACAAGGAGCAGAAGATGAGAGGTTGACAGAGGATACAGGGGGCAGTAAATGGGGGAGATAGAGGATACAGTAAACAAGATTGGGGAGACAGAACACAGTTGGCAGAAGATGGGGGCAGACAGAGGGTACAGTGGGCAGACAGGATACAGAAGATGGGGAGATACACAGGATATAGGGGCAGAAGTTGGAGGGAGATGGGTTACAGGTGGCAGAAGCTTGGGGGAGACAGAGGATACACTGAGCAGAAGATACGGCTTGCAAAGGTTACAGGTAGCAGAAGATGGGGAGAGGAAGAAGATGCAGGGTTGTGCAAATTGATTGGCACAACTCTAGTTCTCATATGACTTCACTATAATAACTGAGGAGCCTCCCCTAGTATGGTATTTAGACATGGGTTGTCTTGCTGAAACACCCCCTTTAATCTCACACCTGTACTGTAATGCCTTAACTAAAACTCATGCACAACTCAAACTCATGAAACCAATGGAGCCAATGGAAAAGTTGCATATTTTTAGTTTCTATTGACTGCCTCAATGAAAATCAAGTGGCATCTCTTACAAACACTTAGATCTAGAATGCTTTTTTATGGTACATCGTAAATTTCAGAACATTCTTCATGTTGGATTGGTAGATCAATATACTTTAGACTAATGCAAGGGTAGTAGGGCAGAGGTAGACATTGTGAGTTAGTCCTGCTCCCTATATTGGGGTCAATGGACCATTTTCCACAAAGGAAGACTCGAGTAATAGAAATGGCAAATGGTATGTATGGGGTGGCGGGTGGGCTTTGCTGAGTTTGCATTGGGTAACAAAATTTGTGGCAATCTACATGGACCAAGCTCCATCTTTAGAGACATTAAATTCCCAAAGGGAAATGATCCGTTTCAAGGTTCCAGGACGTGGATCCGTGAACCCTTGGAACCTCCGATGAATCTTAGTTGGACGTTATTGGATGTAAATCACTAAAAAAAATAGAACAGTGTGACGGTTTGTTTGGCACCCAAGGTCTTATCGGGTTGTCCTTTTTATGTCATCTGGTCTATGGCTTTAATAGATTTCATACGTGACGATATATCGAGGTACCTGATATAGCTGCCGGTCTGGTAAAGTGAAGAATAGATGGAAATTCTTTATATTGGATCAGATGTAAATGAGGAAAAGAAAAATATGTTTAGATGACTTTACAAAACAAAGCAGTGAGCTGTTTTTTGCATCGTCTTGTTCCTAGAATTCGGAGCCTACATTAATGACACATCTATGTACATGAAGTCATTCCTTTGTACATGCTGGGTTTATTAACAATATGTCATCATATATAAGGCATATGTACAGTGTACGGTACCTATGAATGGATAGATCTTTTTTTATTTTTCCTGGCCATAAACTGATGTTTTTGTTTTTACGCGGGATGTAAAATCCCCTTCTGATCCCGAGAAGGTCGAGAACCATCATGAATGGTCCATTTACAAACCTCAGAAATAAGAGCATGTGCGTTTCATTTAGCAATTCCCAGTAACCTGGACCCATCAAGGTTGTCCTCATCGGAGGTTGTGGTAACCTCTCACACATCTCATTGTGGATCACACCAGACCTTAAACATCAGAGACCGCACATAGAATGGCTTTACACCTTAGACTCATTTTCCATGTTGGCCACGTCTCCGTTCCTCTCTGTCTGATCCTCGGGGTTCTTCTCTCCGTTTTCGTTGGCCAATTCCGGATGCTGGTTGAGTTTGCTCGACACCGACCAGCTCAGTGGCATTTCTGCTTTGATGATCATCTCGGCCAGTTCTTTGGCGCTGCAGGACGGAGTGTTGGTCTCATAGGTGTCGTGAAAGCTGTTGTAGTCCACTTCGTAAAACCCGTCTTCGAGGGTGAGGACAGGCGTGAATCGATAGCCCCACTGGATTTCCGATGTGATGTAAGAGCTTCGAGCTTGACAGGTCATACCTAAAGAAAAATACAGGAAAAGTAAAAAAACAGTATTAAACATTCTCATTATCATCATAGGCAGGCCATTAGGCCAGTTCTATAAAGATGACTTTTCAGAATTCTCATTATCATTAAAGTCAGGACTAGGCAGACCACTGGGCCTGTACTATACAGATAACATTCCAGAATTCTCATTATCATCACAGGCAAGGCAGGACTAGGCAGGCCATTAGGCTTGTTCTGTAAAGATTTTCCAGCATTCTCATTATCATCACACGCAGAACTAGGCAGACCACTAAGCCTCTTTTATACAGATGACTTTCAAACATTCTCATTATCATCACAGGCAGGACTACAATGAAAGATAACCTCTCTATATATATTGGATGACACACGCTCTGCCATTCACAATAGATGATGTCACAGCTCACCTCCTCCTGTACAATGACTGATAATACCTCTATATACAGTAGATAACACAGGATCCACCATTCACAATAGATGATGTCACAGCTCACCTCTTCCTCCTGTACAATGACTGATAATACCTATATATACATTCAAACCAAGAGAACAAAGAGTCATCGGTGTTTTGCATCCTTTTTGTAAGATGTTGTCCTCCTTTTTCCTTCTTCAGATGCCCGTCATTTTGTGATGTCCTTTTTTATTGTTTTCCTTTATTTGTTTTTAACTCTTAATCTTTTTTCTAGTTTTTATCCTTCTACATAAATTCATGGGACTTTGGCCTTATATCAAGCCTCCATCATGACGACCCTCTAAAAAGAAGTTATGATCGAACTTCGTGTGAATTATTATCCATCATTGCTTATCATTTAGCCCATATTGCACCATAAATTGTACTGTGCTACTAGATAGTGTTTTTTCTTTATTGACATGTTCTTGTTAGGGTTTCACATATGTTATTGATGGGTTCATGTTGCTCGTACTTGGCTCCTCTAAATATATTTACCTGTCATGGACTCTAATTTGGTCACCACTCACCGGCCATGCACGTGCCTCGTTGTTGCTCCTGTGCTTCCCTTGCGGGGGGCGTCTCTATGCCTCTGATGCGCGTCGGGGGGGTTGTCCTTGACGCGCGCCGAGATGCATGACGTCCTCACCGCTGGGAGTCCCTGGATCGCTGCGACGCATGCGCCGATTGTAGTCGGCCCTCATTGGCTGGACACAACCATGTGATGCCTGCGGGCGTCTCCATGCCTCTGACGCGCACCTGGGTGCCTCCCCTGGTTCGCGTTGGGGCGTTCTGACGTCCTGGTTACCGCAACCTTTTGGATTGTGACATCGCATGTACGAACCGAGTCTGTCTCTGATTGACTGGATGTTACCATGTGATACATATGGGTGGGATATTCAAAGGTCCTTGTCTCATGTTACTACTATCCGCTTGAGAAAGCTGTGCCTTTGTGCCGGCGAAACGTGCGTCGGGGTGACATCTCGGGTGCGATCTCTCCTGTCTCTCTACATTATTATCGGTGAGCATTACCTTCTCTTGCAGTCAGTGATTTCATCTAGGATGCCTCGTACCCCGGTTACCTTGCCTGTGTGCTTTCAGGGCATCCTAGTTATGCTACTTATTATGCTACTTATTTGAAACCTGTCTTGCAATGTTTGGGCTATTATGCCCCTAGGTTTCTCAGTTGCTATATACTTTGTATTATGACACTTTGTCTATGATTCAGGAGACTCATTGCACCTGTTTGTCTGCACTGCTTTTGTGTGTTTCCATGCTACTATGCTATCTATGTGATTTTGTAGACATTAATAAAGTTTCTATTTTATTATAA
>VIAB01003069.1:114196-126690 GCA_009801035.1 Oophaga pumilio
AGTAGTTGGTGGGACTGGAGCTCGGAGCACAGATGTGCTGACTCCAGGGTACGTCTGTGTCTTCAGTGAACGTGCTGCAGTGTTCTGTATGGAACGCTGAGTGCGTGTGCTTGCAGTCTGAGGAGCAATTAAAGGGTACACGGCCAGCAAAACTCGTCCGCCAGCCCAAACACTGTGGTCATCTAAATATGCCCGGGGGGCCGCAAAAAGACACCGTGGGCCAGTGATTCCCCACCCCTGCTCTACTGGCTCAGCGTGATCAGACAACTCCTGCGGCCTCCACTGACATCATGTCAATAGAGCAACTGCTCCTCTTCCGTTCTGCTCTGATGACAGTATGTGACTGCCGATGTCGTGCTGATTGACAGCCAACTCCCCACTGCCTAACTGTGGGGAGCCATCTATTTTTTAGCATGTCAGCAGTCATGCCCTGTTGACAGAAAGAGAAAGAGCTGCTCTGTTGATGTGAAGCAGCAGAGTCGCTGGCAGGAGCTTTCCATGACTGCTCCCACTGGGTAGAATAAGCAGGTATTTAATAACTATCTGCCTGTTAGTTCGTAGGCCCATAGTAAAAAAAAATATACTAGTCCCAGATAATCATTTTTAAGTAATCTGTGTTTCACACTTTGCACATTTAAAAAAAAAAAGATTTTGTACAAAATCAAAGTTAGCAGCATACCATATATCATTATGATTTCTTCTAGATTTACCATGGATCTCACACATGTTACCACTCTAGCTGACTCGAGTTCTCCATGTATTACATCACGTGGTCAGCCATTCATCTGACATGTACAGTATTTTTACATTCCTCTTGCACATCCTCTATTCTTAAAGGTGCTGTCTTTAAATGAGGAGTGAACGCTAAAAACCTTACTCCAAAATGGTTAATTTAAATTGTAATCCTGTAAATAAGAGTGGGCCTACATGATAACCCCATAATTTGGGTACATTTATTGGGAGCATTTGGTTGCTGTTACTATTGTATATATCCCATACTGGATAAACTGTAGAAACTTTGGTTGTCCTACTGATTTCTACAAACAGATGGCATATGATCATTGCACCTAGTTACTGGCTATGTCCCATACTACTGGCATCAGCATTCAGCAATGAGGACCATGATGCCAGTAGTGGTGATTCTGCTCTGGATCACTGTTGGATTGAAGATTGAGTTCTTTTTCTTGTATTTTTTTCCCAAAGGTGGGGACACTGCTGTAAAACCAGAGAAGGTGGCACATCTATTATGGAATGATAGACGTGGCATCAGAGAGAAGACAATATGTGACTACATTGAAGTGGTCTCTATATGAATACCTAGATCCAAGTGATGACCATGCCTAATTACCATAGTAAAAGATGTCTATGCCTGCTAGTGAAACTTTTGCAGTGACAGATGGTTCTTTTATGTCTTGGATGTCCTAGAACAACTTCCAGCCATTGCCAAGATTTAGACATCTCCATGAATAGATCACTTAGACTAACAAGTGCATATCAGGAGGATTTGCTGACCTCAATAACCGCTTTGTAAAAAACAAAAAGATGGAAAAATGGTTCATTAGCGGTCTTCTACTTTGAGAAACTAACAATAACTTGTAAGAAGTCAACACTTCTCGGAACGAAATTAGAGCTTGGATGCTGATAAAATTCTTAAGGATAGATACAAATTGGATGGTAAATTAAACTGGCCCTTTCACAACCTTTCCAGCTTCTGCCGGGTTTATGTCTCTTTGTGAAAGGTGCTGGTGTTATGAGCTCATTAATTTCTGAGCATTAATACATTTTGCTTATCTCCTAATTAGCTATGGCTTCCAGCTTATTTATGATGGCTTTCTCCCCATTTGCTGGAAAGATTTCATACTTAATATTTTGGATGGCTTTTTACGGCAGTTATCCGTCTAGCTGATGGTTGGAAGTGGATCATGGCGTCTTCTGCTATCTGGTATCTTACTTTTATTGTCTTTTTGATAACTGAACCCAGATTGTTCTCTGGGGAATATAAAATAAATAGCAAAGCGAAGAACCATTGCAAGTTGCTGGCCATGCCTACTCTATTACAGGTCGCATTACATGTTAGAGATTGCATCTAAACTGTGCGTAGAATTGAGTAGATGATATGTGAATTTGTGCCAAAGAAGTTCAGAGACTCACTTGTCCCAAGTAAACTAGTTAAGCATCGTTTTTCCCCATCATCCCCCAGCCTTAGATTATAATGTAATGTATCAAATTAAGGTGGATGCTTTAAAGCCTCTCTCACCAGATTACCCAAAGAAGCGTTGGCACGTAGATCTTAGCCGTGATTAGGATACGGTATTTACTTTGATAATTACAATGGCTTTACAATCCTCTTTAAAAGTTTTACTCAATCTCCGCTCACCTAGTGTCATTGTAAGTGATTTGAGCCAAAAAAGTGGGGGGGAGAGATTGGTGTTTGATGGAATAGGCACAACAATATGAGAAAGTATGTAGTAGAGAAAAATGCTGCCAGTACTGCGGGCCTTCTAGTCCAGGATGCCAGTTTGACTAAGCCCACCTTCACACGTCAATGTGTCCGGTACCTGTGGTGACAGTTTTTCTCAAGTACTGAAGACACCTGCGCACGTAGACCCATTCAAATCCATGGGTCTGTGCACATGTCGGTGTATTTTCATGGACTGTGTGTCCGTGTACAAAACATTAAGACGGCTAGTACTCGATGTCAAGCACCACTGGCTGTTGCCAGGACACTAGAAGCCGAGCTACGTCTGCAGGGGATCATCAGTGAGGCAAGTCTAAAAGTGTTTTCAGGGAAAACTGGAGTCTGTTTGACACATGGTCTGTCTGTGGAGGTAAGAGGGCCTCCTGTGTGTTACCTCCAGACTGAGCCGGTATACTGGAAACTATCAGGCCTTTGTCTCCTGGACTGTCTCTAAAGTTTCTGTGTTAGAACTGTTTACTATGTTTTGCACTGGAAGGCTGTTTATTTTTTTTTTTGCTTGTGGTGTACTTTATGAAGCACCAAGAAACCAGCCTGAACATTTAAATAGAAATTGTTCCTGTTTTACCTCACCACGCTCTCATGTGAGTAGGATTTCCACATGGTGTATTGAGCATTTTTAACCTGGCTGGCTGGAGGAGCGTTCCTTGGAAAATAGATTCTATTTACTGTATATACTCATGTATAAGTCGACCCGAGTATAAGCCGAGGCACCTAATTTTGCCACAAAAACTGGGAAAACACACTCACTCGAGTATAAGCCTGGTATGCATTGTCCCCGCATCCCCATCCTGATATGCATGGCTCCTCATCCCTGTCCTGGCATGCATGGCTCCTCATCCTTGTCCTGATATGCATGGCTCTTATCCCCTTCCTTGTCTGCATGGCTCCTCATCCATGTCCTTGTATGCATAGCCCCCATGAAAAAAACATGGAAAAAAACCTCTCCTACTTACCTTCCCTGTGCGCCCTCGCAGCATGTTGTTCCGGCTTTCAGCAGCTCCTGAGGCTGAGTGATCACATGTCCCCGCTCATTAAGGTAATGCATATTCACCTCTCTCCACTCAGCGGGATACGTGATCACTTGGCCGCAGAAGCTGCTGGAAGCTGGAACAAGATGCTGTGAGGGTGCACAGAGAAGGTAAGTAGGAGGTATTTTTTTTGTTTTTTTACAGCAGCTGTAACTGTGCACGCTATAAGAGAAATGAATATTCATTGCCAGTACAGTGAATATTTATTTCTCTTTAGCAGCGTGCACAGTTACAGCCGCAGCCGGCGGCTTCTGCCTCCTGTGACCTGCTGCTCCACCGCTCCCCCTCCCCCGCCGGCTTCTGGGACAATGACTTGTGTATAAGCCGAGAGGGGCATTTTCAGCACAAAAAAATGTGCTGAAATACTCGGCTTACCAAGAAAAAACAGCCGCACTCCATGAAAATATTGCTATAATTGCAGATAGAAAACACTAGAGTTTATTTTGTGTACAATATAATTTCACCATAGGAAAATTATCGAGGTAGCGAGGGAAACCAGGTAACGTTTCGACCCAGTTCTGGGTCTTTATCAAACCTCACTTAAGAAGTAGAGAAAGTCACCAATAAGTTGTACTAGACAAATAGAAAACAGAAGTCCCAGCTGGGGCTTGGTACTGTGTGGGGTCTGGCTACATCTGTGGTGGTGTGCACCTCTAGTGTTTTCTATCTGCAATTAAAGCCCAAAAATTTTTGAGTGCGGCTGTTTTTTCTTGGTAATGATTTCTGGACAAGGTCCAAGTTCAGCCTGCACCCAACTATATAAACAGAGTGCGCGTCATATACCTCTTTAGAAATACTCGGCTTATACACGAGTGCATAGATAAATATATTGTGAGCTTGCTTCCCAAAATCATAAATTGTTTTCAGAATGAGGTGGTGCAAATCCTAAGGATATATTTTTTCTAGGCAGTAATTTTACTGGTATTTTTTATCCTTCTCTAGAACGACAATATGGTATTCAGCTATGAAATTGTGGTCATTAGGACAAAATGGGCATGTCTATCATGGAGTCTATCATGGAGTCGGGGGGCCTGCTTCTTCTTCGCTGGACAGCGGAGGGATTTTCCTGGATGTGATGTAGTCAGGTGGCACCCCATCTCGGCTGGGGCTGCCGGCTCTGGCTTGTACTTCAGGCCCTATATCAGGAGCAACAGTAGAATCCCCGAGTGTATGTCTGCACATGACTGCAGTGGGTGAAGCAGGCGGTGGGCTTGCGCACGTGGAGTCACCTTTGCGGGTACAGCTTGCTGGCCCTGGACCAGGCATAAGATCTGTAGTGTCCAGGGTGGAACAGCCCAGTAGGGCTGCGGCTTCTGTGGCATCCGGATCGAGGGTTTTCGGATCTCTGGTACCAGAGGGTCCAGGAGGAAGGATCAGCATAGATGGTCAGCTGGATGCAGGATCTGCGGCTGGAGGGATCACAGCTTCCTCGCAGCCCGATGAGTATTATTCCATGTCTTGTTTGTCTCCCTCTCTAGTTAGGTCCCTGGTACTTCGGAGTGTGCAAGGGGGCCAGTCGGCAGTTTTGGGTCAGTGTGCTGGGGCACAAGTTTTTCCAAGGGTTGAGGGGCTGGGTGAGATTCTAGGTACTGTCCGGGATTTATTGTCACTTTTGGAAGGGGGTAGGTCGGCTTCAGTGCATTTATCTGCATGGGTGGGGTCGCAGGATCTTGGTACTAGTTTTTTGGGTGTGGGTTCCGGGTCTTACAGTAGAAACCTTGACCAGGTGTCGGTTTCGGTGCAGGCTGAGAAGGAGAAGGAATGTCTGATTTATTTAGATGACAGGGCACATGGGGAGGTATATGTCTGCTTTCAAGGTCTGCTGGGGGCTCATCTTAAGAAGGAGGTGCATGAAAAAATCTGGAAGGACGAATACGTTGAGATTTTTTCATTGCTTCCTTTGGAAAAGTTTAATTTAGACAAGGGGAAAAAGGATGATAGCAAGAAGGAGGATGAAGAAAAGCGGAGGTGGCGCTTTATTTCGCAAACATTTGTCAATTGGCTTCAGGTGTTCGCCATTTTGGCTAGTGTGATTGGGGAGAAGGAGCACGAGAATTGCTCTCCTCTGTTCTGCTATATGGATTCAATTGGGGAGGCACACAGGGTCTATGGGGGTCAAGCTTGGCTCCGCTATGATGAACAGTTTAGGCAGAGGAAGGTCATTTGCCCGGCGATACGGTGGGATCAGAAGGACATAGGTCTGTGGTTGAGGGTTATGGCGCCGACCAGGTTCGGCCATTCCTTTCCTGGGCTAGTCAACCGCTCAAGGAAATGCGCAAGGGGCAGGCGGTCAGTCAGGGCAGACCGGAAGCCAAAAATTGGCACTATGCTGGCAATTCAACGAAGGGCAGTGCAAATTTGGAGCCAGCTGCAAGTTCAAGCAACTTTGCTCGCACTGCAGTGATTCCTCGCATGGCGCTTCCAAATGCTTCAGAAAGAACAAGGGAAAGGCAGAGAGTAATAATACAAAAGGGGGAGATGCCAGTGAAACTGTCCGCAATGGTCCCTTATCTAAATAGGTATCCGGATGGGGTTAAGGCGGAACTGTTGTCCGGTTTTAGGGATGGTTTTATAATTCCCTCTCCCCCTTTTGAGATACCCCGGGTACTTAAGAATCTTAGGTCGGCCGACCAATATGCTGAGGTGGTTATGGAAAAATTGAATGAGGAAGTTAGGTTAGGCCGTATGTCTGGGCCATTTAGCGTTACTCCGTTTGATGACTTAGTTGTTTCACCGCTAGGAGTTGTTCCAATAAAAAAGAACTGAATAAATTTGGGTTCATTCATCATTTGTCTTTCCCTCGTGGAAGGTCTGTGAATAACGGGATTGACCCGGAGTTATGTTCCGTGGTTTATACGTCATTTGATGAGGCTGCGCGTTGGGTTCGGAAATGCGGGAAGGGGGCACTTTTGGCTAAAACGGATATTGAATTGGCATTTTGGCTGCTGCCAGTTCATCCTGAGAGCATTAAATTGTTTGGGTGTTATTGGGGTGGGGAGTTTTTTGTTGACAGATGTTTGCCAATGGGTTGCTCGGTGTCCTGTGCGTTTTTTGAGGCCTTCAGCTCGTTTCTTGAATTAGTCACCCATGAGATATCAGGTTTTGATTCTTTGATACATTACCTGGATGATTTTTTGTGTATTGGTCCAGGTCATTCGGGGTGTTGTGAGAGGATTCTGAGGGCAGTGGAATTAGTAGCAGAGCATTTTGGTGTCCTGCTTGCCCCGGGTAAAACGGAAGGGCCTTTTACGTGCCTTTCATTTATGGGAATTGTATTGACTCGGTGAAATGGGAATTCCGATTGCCAGAGGATAAGGCAAAGGCTTTGCGGGAGGAGGTGGCTCGGGCCAGACGTTTAAAAAAGTTGCCATTGCGGGAGGTTCAGTCGCTGCTTGGAAAACTGAATTTCGCTTGTCGCATCATTCCAATGGGAAGAGATTTCTCTCGGCGGTTGGCGAGTAGCCACTGCTGGTGTGCGGGCTCCACATCATTTTGTTCAGCTTTCTAGTGAGCACAGGGCTGATTTAGATGTGTGGGACAGGTTTTTGGAGCAATACAACGGACGTTTCTCGCTCATGGAGGAGGCGGTTGGAAACAGTGAATTAGATTTGTTTACAGATGCGTCTGGTGGCGTCGGTTTCGGGGCCTATTTTAGGGGGCAGTGGTGTGCTGCTAGGTGGCCTGAGGAGTGGTTTCAGTTGGGCCTTGTTAAGAATGTCACCTTGTGGGAGATTTTTCATATCCTGGTGGCCGTGTATTTATGGAAGGAGTTTCAGGACAGGAGGGTCCGTTTTAATAGTAACAACATGGAAGTGGCGTGTTCTATTAACAGTCTGACGGCATCCTCTCCTCCAGTAATTCAAGTTTTGCGGCAGTTAGTTCTGACCTGTTTGCCTTTGAACGCGCATGTGCCGGCTTCTCATGTGCGGGTATTAAGAATTCCATTGATGACTCTTTATCTCGTTCACAGTGGGAACGCTTTTTGTCTCTGGCCCCGGATGCGAAAGAAAAGTGTTTGGAATGTCAGGCAGGGCTTTGGAAATTGGTCTCCGGGCCTTTGATTTGGGCATCACTGGCCTCTAGCACTTGGTCTAATTGTTATTCAGTGCGGTGTTCCTGGGAGAAATGGTTGGGGGCATGTGCGAGTGGGGGTTCTGTGGAAGATCAGTTGGGTGCTCTATTGTTGTGGTTGGGTTGGGGGGGCAGATGAGGGTTGATCAGTGACAAAGGTCTCGCAGGTCAGGGCAGGCTTGGCTTTTGGGTTTAAACTACGGGGTCATAAAGATTTGACAAAATGTTTTTTGGTAAAACAGACATTTAAAGGTTTCAGGCGTCAGGGTAACCGTGCGGATTTGAGGCACCCTGTCGTTCAGCATTCTGGAACAGTTGGGTGGGATTTTGGATGGGATCTATGTTTCTTTTTTTGAGGTTTGTCTTTTCCGTTTGGCGTTTTCCTTTGCTTTCTTTGGGGCACTAAGGGTGGGAGAATTAGTATCTCCAAGTAGGCTTAGGGGGGGCTTGCTGGCAAGGGATGTGGTGGTCACGAATGGTGGTTTGGAGTTTTAGATTACAGTAGTAGGTTAAAAACCGATCAGGAGGGCAGGGGTAAGAGGGTAGTATTGGGTGCAGTCCAGGGATCATTGATGTGCCTGGTGCGTTGTTTGCAGGGCTGTAATGTTTGTCAGCCCAGTAGGAGTGGGCCGTTGTTGTGTCATGTTGATGGTTCCTTTTTGTCGAGGTTCCAGTTTGTTTCAGTGTTTCGGAGGGGTTTGGCTGGGTTGGGTTTGGACGCATCCAGGTTAGCGTCTCATTCCTTCAGAATTGGGGCAGCTACGGAAGCGATAGTTGGGAGTTTGGGATCAGAGGTGGTGCAGCGGATTATGAGATGGGATTCCAGGTGTTATAATTCTTATATTCAGCCACAAGGGCTTGGAGCCGAGCTACACTAAGTGAAGGGTGTTTTGTTTTGGTTGTAGACTGTTGTGGTGTTTAATTGTGGTGTTTTTTCTTTGCAGGTTGCAATCCTTTGCTGATTAGGATCTTGGGCCATTTGTATGTTCATTGGGGTGCACGGCGTGCCCATGTGCAACGCGAAGGGAGGCAGCTCGGTTTCTCCAAGAGCGTGGGGGTGATCAGGTGGTTGGGTTTTAGGGGAATGGGTTGGAGCAGAGTATTGCAGGAGGTGCATAGCCGTGCCTTCATAGGCATCCTGATTTTTTAGTTCTTCACGTTGGGGGGGAATGATTTGGGGGTTCGCCTGTTCCGGGAGTTATTGTAGGACATTAAGCACAATTTGCTTAGGCTGTGAATATCATCTAAGGGGTTGACAGTGGTGTGGTCTGAGATTGTTCTGCGGAAATGCTGGCTTAACGCGAGGTCGGTTGTAAGGATTAATAAGGCTAGGATAAAAGTTAACAGAGCAGTGTCCAATTTTGTAATTCGGAATAAAGGGATTTCGGTTCGTCATTTTGAGCTTAAAAAAGGGATGACGAATTTTGGTTGGCTGATGGAGTGCATTTGAATACTGTGGGCATTGATTTCTGGGCATTGGGTTTGCAGGAAGGTATTTAAAGGGCCATAGCATTTCAGCGTGGGGGGTCTCAGGCAATTGATGTGTTCAAATGCCTTTGTTTGGGGCGAGGGGGTTCTTGAAGTTGGTGCTAAATTGGTATGGGGGATCCGTGGGAATATGGATTCCTCAATTGTTATTATTTGTGGTTTTGGTCTGGTGATTTTGGGGGGATTTACGACAGCGGTTGGGAGTAATTTTATGGTCTGTGATTTCTCCACATAAGAATTTGGTTTCAGTTGGTCACCAGATTTTGGGAGCTTCAAGGACCTGTTATTTATATTACTGTTAAATATTTTGCTTGTTATTTGTGATTTAAATAAAAGGCTGCATTACTATTCCAATTTTGGTGTCCTGGTCTTATTTTGGGAATTTGGGTTGGGGTGGTTATTTTATGTACGGACTCGGGAGAATTAATATAAGTAAGAAGCCCACCGAAACGTTGACAACTCCAATGTCAAGATCCCCATACACCATTTCTGTCAAGTTCCATCATGTTTTATGTCTCAGCTGCGCTTCTTGTGCCCTGGTACCAGTTCTATTGTAATAGTTATTGTCTCCTTCACTCTTACTACATTTCCCCTCATTCCTTGTGCTGGGTTGCAAGCAAGCAGTGAACACAGACCTGGAATTCCAACTAAACTCGCCCACTCCAACCTCAGCATCACACACTGCATCAGCACTATCTCTTGTACAGGACACTGAAGGGAATAGAAGTAATGCACAAAGCACCATTACACCAGCCCTGGCAATAAAGATAATCCCTACTCCCTCTCCCTGACATGGATGATGGGATGGATGGATAAATGGATGTATGGATGGGGAGAGATCTGAATGTATTCACATTATAAAGGGAATATAGCAGGGTGTATTTACAGGTTACAGGGTATACAGCAGTGTGTACATGTATATACACCTTGCTGCATTGAGATGGTGGCTCATATTTGCTGGAATAAAAATCCTTTGAAAGTTCATTTTATTAAATTTAAATTTTAAATGGATTTTTAAAAATCAACCCCAAACATTTTGTACACTCTCCTGTTTTTGCTTTCCCAGCTCAAGCAGAGTCAAATCGGTATTGATGCATTATATGTATACATTAATCACATCACATCAGTACCAGTTACATAGACATACTGTATCTCTGAAGGTCCGTTTACACAGACCGACCTGTGGCACGATATGAACTGTGATCGATAAACTTGTATCGATCAGCGGCATCTTGACTACCTGTTTACACAAGCAAATTAAAGCAAATGATGCCCACTGAGCACTTTATATTAGGTGGCTCAATGTACAAAGGCTGCCATGGTTCTCAGCAGCACATGTCCTGTTTACTCAGGAAGATGCATCGACGAGACATATTCATTGCCCTTTTATATGGCAAGAGAATAGTGAAAAGAGCATGTTTAACAGCACTAGTTCACAACTATTTAGCAATGTCTATTCCTTTTCAGGATGATCTTCTCCTTAGAAGATCGCAGATCGTTTGGTCACTTTATTCTTAGCCTTTTGTACTTGTATAGTTTGCACTAGGCCAGATTGTGATTGAATTGGCACTTCATCTAGTAATTGCTGAACAATACCACACTGGCTTCTTGGACTAAACAGTCTTTGTTTTTTTAGAAATCATGCCAGCGGCTCCTGGAACAATATCCACAGTCATTATCATACTCTGTGCATACAAGTAATCCACACCTTGCCAGATGGGTATTAGTGAAGCCTTTAAGATTCTCTGTATCACAAAATAAGTTACAGTTCTTGGCACTTGTCTATAGCGCATAGCTCACAAAGATACCCTTGGGGCTCACAACACAAGTAACAAGTCACTCCAATGTGAAAAGTCATAAGATGCTCTTGTTAGCTATAACAATAGAATATGGCCTGAAGACTTCTGTGTCGAAAACCTTAGGGGAAAACTCATATTGTTAATGAGTAAATAGCATTTACATCTAACTTTATTTAGAATTTAATAAGAATTGTTTCATACTTTTTCGTAATGGTTACTGGTGTTCCTGTATGGTTTCCATGTCACTTGCACTTCAGCCACCAAGCATTATTTCTTGTTTCCCTGTAAATCGTTCTTGGTCTTACATAAAGTTCTATGTTTGGCATGCACATTAAAGGGAACCGGTCCCCAGAAAAAAATGGTATTTACCTGCAGATATGGGGTTAATCGGCAGGTTAATAATGTTCTTGTTCTGCCCATCGCCTGCACTTTGTAAAATGTACTTTATTCTCACCTGCAGCTTTCTCAGTTCAGTCATGGGGGTGCCGCCAGTGCTGGTTCAGTCAATATACAGAGGGGCGGCTGTAACCATGCCCTTGGCACTGACTGATAACTGGCCTCAATGCAGAGCCTGTGTCAGTCCGGCCCAGGAGCATGGTTACAGCCACCTCTCTGTATACTTAGAGCAGTGACTGAACTCGCATCTGCGGCACCCCAGTCATGGAGGCGCAGAGTCGGCGCAGGTTTAGTCATCGCTCTGAGAATACAGAGCGGTGGCTCAAATTGCGACCCCCAGCATTAGGGCTGGCTGTTAGTCCGGTCGGGGACATGATTTCAATCATGGTGGCTGCGCTGTAACCGGGCCCTCGGCCATGACTGGCACTGTACTGGGGCTAGCTGTCTGTCAATGCGGGGGCACGATTACAGCTGCCGCTTTGTATACTTCGAGCAGTGACTGAACCAGCACCTGTGTCTGAAACCCGAATGTTGCCGGTGAGTTCTCCTTCAATGGAAGTCTTCAAACAGAGGCTGGACAGACATCTGTCTGGGATGATTTAGAGAATCCTGCTTTGAGCAGGGGGTTGGACCAGATGACCCAGGAGGTCCCTTCCAACTCTACCATTCTATGATTCTATGATTCTATGCAGGGGAGAATAAAGTTCATTTTCTCCCTGTCTTCTACATGCAAGCTGTATTAACCTGCACATTAACACCATATCTGCAGGTTAATAGCTTGTTTTCTGGTGACAGGTTCCCTAAGGGTTTTCAGGGAGTCTTGATGCCCAAACCTGATGTGCTAGGGTGCTGCTAAATGATAGTGCGTAGATCTGCCACCTCCAGGCTGAACTGCTGCAGTTGCCTTGTCAGAACAGTGATAAGATCCATGATGGATCAAAAAAAGGTTTTGGTCAGAGCTAATGTCACGGGTGCTAATGTTGTTGGGTGTCCCAGGACCAAGGGCTCCTTCCCTGTCCCTAATACTAGAGGGTGCTCTAGCTCGCCCTGTTTCCAGGGTTACTTCTGAAGATGAAAATGTTGGAGCCACATACCTTGCCTTAGCTCCTGAATCCGCCCTCCGTCTGTACCCTTCCCTCACCCAGGGAAGACAGGAGTAGTAGTACACCAACCATACTAGCAAGGTAATACAAACAGGGGTAACGAAAAATACCAAACCTACAAATATACACT
>VIAB01003070.1:44516-57994 GCA_009801035.1 Oophaga pumilio
CAGGAGGTCCCTTCCAACTCTACCATTCTATGATTCTAAGAACCAGGAAAGGGGGGGGCGACAGCACAGACCCGCTAATTCTGAAACTCGTCTGATGGAAGTGATCGCCACGAGAAAGGTCACTTTCCAAGACAAAACAGACAGGGGAACCTCTCAGAGGGTCAAAGGGAGCACACCTCATAACTCCCAAAAAGAGATTGAGGTCCCAGGGGTCCACAGGATTCTGGTACGGGGGAGCCGTATGCACCACTCCCTGAAGGAAAGTCTTGACTTGAGAACGAGATGCCAAGGATTTCTGAAAGAGGATAGAAAGGGCTGACAATTGCCCTTTTAGAGTGCCAAGAGACAGGCCAGAATCCAGTCCCGCTTGGAGAAAAGCCAAGATAGCTGGGAGCGACAACTTCATTGGCGGGGTGATGTTGGACTCACACCAGCGAAAATAGGCCTTCCAGGTTCGATAGTAGACCCTAGAGGACGACGGTTTTCTGGCCTGGATCATGGTGCGAATCACCCGATCGGAGAACCCGGATGCTCTCAATACCGCGGTCTCAACAGTCACGCCATCAAATTGAGCGACCGAAAACTCAGGTGGCAGATCAGACCCTGTGACAGAAGATCTGGCCTGTCTGGGAGTCTCCAGGGGGCGTCCGCCAGGAGATTGACAATGTCTGCGAACCAAGACCTCCTGGGCCAATCTGGGGCGATCAGAATGACCGGCACCCCTTCCGCTTTGATCTTCTTCAGCAGTCTGGGAAGAAATGGGAAGGGGCGGGAACAGGTAGGGAAGAGTGAATTGCGACCAGGGAATGGCCAGAGCATTGGCGTCCAACGCGAGAGGGTCGCGGGACCTGGAGATGAACCGTGGAACCTTCCTGTTCAGCCGGGACGCCATGAGGTCCACGTCTGAAGTTCCCCATCGAAGACAGATCTGATGGAAGACCTCCTGATGCAGGGACCATTCTCCTGCCGTGAGACCCTCGTGGCTGAGGAAGTCAGCGGCCCAGTTGTCCACGCAGGAAATATGCACAGCCGATATTGCCAGAACCGTCGCCTCCGCCCAATGAAGGATCCTGGATACCTCGGCCATCGCCAGGGAACTTCTGGTCCCTCCTTGTTGATTGACGTACGCCACCGCTGTGGCATTTCTGACCGGCAGGCCCCTGAGAAGTGTTTCCCAGTGAAGGGGGAGAGAAAGATGGCCTTGATTTCGAGGATGTTGATCGGTAGAGAGGATTCCTGTGCCGACCAACGACCCGGAGCCGTCAGGTGGCGAAAAACTGCCCCCCAGCCCAGGAGGCTGGCGTCCATCGTTATCACCTGCCAGTGGATTGGGAGGAAGGACCGGCCCTGGAGGATGAGGGGGATGACAGCCACCAGTTGAGAGACTGCTTGACTCTGAGGGAGACGAAGCGGACGATCCAATGACAGGACAGACCTGTCCCACTGAGACAGGATAGCCCCCTGAAGAGGTCTCAGGTGGAACTGTGCAAAGAGAATTGCCTCTGAGGCTGCAACCATTCTGCCCAGCACCTTCATTGCTGACCGGAGGGAAGGAAGCTGAGGGCCCTGCAGAGACCTAACTCCCTGCTGAAGAACTGCTGTTTTCTCCTTGGGGAGAAAAACCTTCGCCTGACAGGTGTCGAACAGCATGCCCAGGAAGACCAGGCGCTGGGATGGAACAAGGCAGGACTTCTTCCTGTTGACGATCCACCCGAACCAAGCCAGAGTTTTGAGAATGATGGACAGGCTTTCTTGGGCCTGAGGGAGGGACGGAGCCTTGATGAGGATGTCGTCGAAGTATGGAATGAGAATCAGGCCCCTGATTCTCAAGATGGCCACTGCCGGAATGATTTTTGTAAAGACCCTGGGAGCGGTCGCAAGGCCGAACGGCAGGGCGACAAATTGAAAGTAGTTTTGCTGTACTGCAAATCGCAAGAACTTCTGATGAGCTGGCAAATCGGAACGTGGAAGTAAGCGTCCTGAATGTTTATGGAGCACAGAAATTCCTATGTCTCCATGGAAGAAATTACTGAGCGAAGAGACTCCGTCCTGAAGTGACGCAGACGGACTCTCCTGTTCAGCAACTTGAGATCCAGAATGGGCCGAACCGCGCCATCCTTTTTCGGCACAACAACCAGGTTTGAATAGAAACCTTTGAAGCGTTCTTGCTCTGGAACGGGGACGATAACCCAGGAACTGAGAAGGGAGTCGATGGATGCAAAAAAACCCGGGACCAAAGTAGGATCCCTTGGGGGGCGGGATTCAAAAAACCGATCTCAGGGACGGGAAGTGAACTCTATTTTGCATCCTGAGGATACAACCTCCCTGACCAATGCGTTTTCCACCAAGTCAAGCCAAACATCTCTGAACATCAGGAGACGACCACCTAGCTTGGGGGAAACGCTGGGCCCTGGATCTGAGTCAGGCCGAGGAAGATCTGCCAGGTCTTGTCCTGGTGGATCTACCATGAGAGTTATGGGAACGCCAGGAAGGAGTGGGCCTGAAGGGAGCCTTCTTCTTGACCTGGCGACTCTGCGGCCTGCACGGACCGGAAGAATCCTCCGACACCGGGAAACCGCCGAAAGGAGCGGAACTGCCGCCTTTGAACAGGTCTGCGAGGTTTGGACTGAGGGAGGAGGGAACTCGTGCCTCCTGTCATCTCTTCAATGATCTGATCCAACATAGAGCCGAACAGACAGTCTCCCTGGAAGGGGAGGCCTGTGAGCGACTTCTTTGACGAGAGATCAGCTTGCCCTGCTTTTAGCCAAATGTTCCTCCGGATGGCTACAGAATTGCTGGATGCCTGAACAGTGCAGGACGCGGCGTCCAGTGAGGCCAATACTAAATATTGCCCAGCGTGGGAAATTTGGTCTGCCTGCTCCGCTAGCTCTCTCGGAGGAGCTCCAGCCATGATGCCCTTGCGGAGGCTATGGCCTTTAAGACCCAAGTAGAGGCAAAGGCCGGGCATAAGGTAGAAGCGGCTGCTTCAAAAGCTGATTTTGCCAGCGATTCTATAATTCCATCGTTGGCATCCTTGAGGGAAGCTGCATTAGAAAGTGGGAGGACCGTATTTGTGGACAGTCTGGAGGCCGGTGGGGCCACTGTAGGGGAAATCGTCCAGTTAGTGGTAAGATCCGGGGGGGGAAGGAATATAGGATGCCGAGGCGCTTCCCTCTTGGAAAGAGCCTGGTTGGATTCTCCCTCTCCCTCTTGAGTACAGGTCCTTCTCAAAAAATTAGCATATAGTGCTAAATTTCATTATTTTCCATAATGTAATGATTACAATTAAACCTTCATATATTTTAGATTCATTACACACCAACTGAAATTTGTCAGGTCTTTTATTGTTTTAATACTGATGATTTTGGCATACAACTCCTGATAACCCAAAAAACCTGTCTCAAAAAATTAACATATTTCAACCGTCCAATAAAATAAAAGTGTTTTTTAAAAACAAACAAAAAAAACATCAAATAATAAAGTTCAGTTATGCACTCAATACTTGGTCGGGAATCCTTTTGCAGAAATGACTACTTCAATGCGGCGTGGCATGGAGGCAATCAGCCTGTGACACTGCTGAGGTGTTATGGAGGCCCAGGATGCTTCGATAGCGGCCTTAAGCTCATCCAGAGTGTTGGGTCTTGCGTCTCTCAACTTTCTCTTCACAATATCCCACAGATTCTCTATGGGGTTCAGGTCAGGAGAGTTGGCAGGCCAATTGAGCACAGTAATACCATGGTCAGTAAACCATTTACCAGTGGTTTTGGCACTGTGAGCAGGTGCCAGGTCGTGCTGAAAAATGAAATCATCTCCATAAAGCATTTCAGCCGATGGAAGCATGAAGTGCTCCAAAATCTCCTGATAGCTAGCTGCATTGACCCTGCCCTTGATGAAACACAGTGGACCAACACCAGCAGCTGACATGGCACCCCACACCATCACTGACTGTGGGTACTTGACACTGGACTTCAAGCATTTTGGCATTTCCTTCTCCCCAGTCTTCCTCCAGACTCTGGCACCTTGATTTCCGAATGCCATGCAAAATTTGCTTTCATCAGAAAAAAGCACTTGGGACCACTTAGCAACAGTCCAGTGCTGCTTCTCTGTAGCCCAGGTCAGGCGCTTCTGCCGCTGTTTATGGTTCAAAAGTGGCTTTACCTGGGGAATGCGGCACCTGTAGCCCATTTCCTGCACACGCCTGTGCACGGTGGCTCTGGATGTTTCTACACCAGACTCAGTCCACTGCTTCCTCAGGTCCCCCAAGGTCTGGAATCGGTCCTTCTCCACAATCTTCCTCAGGGTCCGGTCACCTCTTCTCGTTGTACAGCGTTTTCTGCCACATTGTTTCCTTCCAGCAGACTTCCCATTGAGGTGCCTTGATACAGCACTCTGGGAACAGCCTATTTGTTGAGAAATTTCTTTCTGGGTCTTACCCTCTTGCTTGAGGGTGTCAATGATGGCCTTCTTGACATCAGTCAGGTCGCTAGTCTTACCCATGATGGGGGTTTTGAGTAATGAACCAGGCAGGGAGATTTTAAAAGCCTCAGGAATCTTTTGCATGTGTTTAGAGTTAATTAGTTGATTCAGAAGATTAGGGTAATAGGTCGTTTAGAGAACCTTTTCTTGATATGCTAAATTTTTGAGACAGGTTTTTTGGGTTATCAGGAGTTGTATGCCAAAATCATCAGTATTAAAACAATAAAAGACCTGACAAATTTCAGTTGGTGTGTAATGAATCTAAAATATATGAAAGTTTAATTGTAATCATTACATTATGGAAAATAATGAAATTTAGCACTATATGCTAATTTTTTGAGAAGGACCTGTATCTCCACAAACTCACTATGTGAGGCAAAGACCTTGGAAGGCGGTTTGGACCGTCTGAACGAAACCACCTGTTCTGCGGATTCCGTAGCGGTATCTTTGATGCCTAAGGTCTGATTGACTGCCACAATGAGGCTCTGCACCATATCCGTCATGCCGGAGGGCTGTTCTGAATCCATGTCAGACTCGTCTTCCGAAAGCGCGTCCGAAGACACTTCACCTGACTCCGGAGAGGAGAGCGCTAGAGAGGGATCACGCCGTGAAAGGTAGTCTAGTGAGGCGGATCGGGAAGAGGACCTAGAACGGTGCTCCAGTCTAGGTCTCTTGGGCTGGAAGGACCGAGCTGAGTCTTGTGACCCGCTGGCGAATGCGGGAGTCGAAAGGGGCAATCTGTCTAATACGGACACTAGGGTCTGTGACACCCTGGTGAGGTCCGCCACAGATTGTGACAGAGTAGCCCATTCCCCAGGGTAGGGGTCTCAGAATCGCCCAGGGCAGAAGGGGGTTCTTGGGTGGGTACCTTTGGATCGCTGCAGGCCTGGCAGAGGGGAGATGACTGACCTGAAGGGAGTCTGCCATTACAAGAAGAGCATACAAAGTGTCTGACCAGAGTGGAGGAAGAGGAAGGTGGGGGGCGAGCAGGCTCTCTCTTGTGCTTAGGCATGGTGAGCAGTCCCACTAACTGATGCCAGGTTGGGGGACAAAAAAAAAAAAGAGACAGGAGAGTGTCAGCTCTGCAGGGCACAGCACTCAGTGTCCTGTATGCTGCTGCTCAGATGTCTTGCTGCCGGATGAAAACAGAGGCTTCTACCAGGAGACGTCCTGCACACCAGCCGACGATGGCATCTCCGGGGACCCGGCTGCAGATGAAGGCGTGCTGCTGAGAGCAAAACGCCGGGTTCAGGAGCAATATGGTGGCGGCTCCAGCCCACAGTAATGCTGAGTGGTGGGCGGAGCCTAAGGCCGCGCTAGTAGGAAGGAAGGGTGGGAGAAAAACACGCTCAGAAGCTAGAGGGAAGGGGGCGGAGCCGGCAAAAACTAGGCCCAAAGTGAAGCCAGGGCCTCGAGTAGGGCCTGCGGCCGCCAGCAGACGGGGGGGCGGTGCGGAGGCCACCCAAAACGAAAAAAGGGGGGGCCCACAAGAAGTGAGGAGCGGTGCCAACTAGGCACCTGGAGCTGCAAAGGTGCCTCGGAAGAAGCTCAGCATGGGCACCTGGAGCTGCCTTACATGAGGGTGGCTCCCCAGGGAGGCAAGGCACCTGGTGAGGTACGAGCCCGGAATGAAGGGGGGAAGCGTAGAGGGCCTTTCATATGATCGCTATTTTCCCCCATCTTTGTCTTTTTTTTTTAATCTTCTCTTTTCTTCTATCCTATCTAGGAGGGAAGAGGGACAGTACCTCTGACAAGAGTCGGACGTCCGGAATCAAGTTGTAGGACGTCCACGTCTCCTCAACGGACAGGTTCTGGTGGGCGAGTAGGTGGGAAACTGAGGCAGGCCCAGATCATCCTTCTCTTCCATTGACCACCTGAACACACATCCGTGTTAGGGATATTTGGGGTCCTGCCAGAATAACAGACGTATGAGGATATGGGGTGGCAGTACACACCGTACTCAGTCTCTGCGTGGGAGTACAGTAGTGACCGTTCACACTGTATCCCTCCGGAAAAACCTAAAAAGAAACGAACTAGGTAGATATGGGTCTCAATAGAGACCCGTGTCCACCTCCTACTGACACTAAGCTAAAACTGATTAGCTTGGTGCCAGTCGGTGGGGTGTATACTGCAGAGGAGGAGCCAACCTTTTTTAATATGCATAGTGTCAGCAGCATACACCCATGGTTCCTGTGTCCCCCAATGAAGCGATGGAGTTATATTCTGTTTAGGTGTTCCCTTTATTTCTCTAAGTAAATCAAACTTCTGTGAAATCAAACTGTCCACTTAGGAAGCAACACTGATTGACAATCAATTTCACATGCTGTTGTGCAAATGGAATAGACAACAGATGGAAATTATTAGCAGTTATCAAGACATGCTCAATAAGGCTGTGGTTCCACGGTCCGGAACCACAGCGCATTTGACGGAGCGGAATTTCCGCTCCGTCCTAAGCCCCGCCCCCTGTCTGACGCGCTTTCTTTCCGGATGTGTTCCGGACACCTCCGGAAAGAACGCAGGGCTACATAGCCCTGTGTTAAATTCCGTTGCGTCGCCGCAATACGCTAGGACATGCTGCAGTCTGAAAAGACGCGCCGCATGTCCGGAAACGCAAGTCTGCCGCCTGCGTGTTTTTAAGCAGTGGAGACGGGATTTCTTGAAATCCCCTCCACTATGCTGTAACATCTGGACGCTGCGTGTTTGGCGCTGCGCCAACGCACAGCGCCAAACACGCAGCATTTCCTGAAGGAATCCTAATCGTGGAAACTCACCCTAAAGGAGTGGTTCTGCAGGTGGGGACCACAGACCACATCTCAGTACCAATGCTAGCTGGCTGATGTTTTGGTCACTTTTGAATGCTGGTTGTGCTTTCGCACTCATGGTAGCATGAGACTGACTCTACAACCCACACAAATGGCTCATGTAGTGCAGCTCATCCAGGATGGCATATCAATGCGAGCTGTGGCAAGAAGGTTTGCTGTGTCTGTCAGCGTAGTGTCCAGAGGCTGGAGGGGCTACCAGGAGATAGGCCAGTACACCAGAGACGTGGAGGGGGCCGTAGGAGGGCAACAACCCAGCAGCAGGACCGCTACCTCCACCTTTGTGCAAGGAGAAACAGGAGGAGCACTGCCAGAGCTCTGCAAAATGACCTCCAGCAGGACACAAATGTGCATGTGTCTGCACAAACGGTTAGAAACCGACTCCATGAGGATGGTCTGAGTGCCCGACGTCCACAAGTGGGGGTTGTGCTCACAGCCCAACACCGTGCAGAACGCTTGGCAATTGCCACAGAACACCAGAATTGGCAAATTCGCCACTGGTGCCCTGTGGTCTTCACAGATGAAAGCAGGTTCACACTCAGCACATGTGACAGACGTGACAGAGTCTGGAAATTCCGTGGAGAGTGATCTGCTGCCTGCAACATCCGTCAGCATGACCGGTTTGACAGTGGGTCAGTAATGGTGTGGGGTGGCATTTCTTTGGAAGGCCGCACAGCCCTCTATGCGCTCGCCAGAGGTAGCCTGACTGCCATTAAGTACTGAGATGACATCATCAGACCCCTTGAGAGACCATATGCTGGTGCGATTGGCCCTGGGTTCCTCCTAATGCAGGACAATGCCAGACCTCATGTGACTGGAGTGTGTCAGCAGTTCCTGCAAGATGAAGGCATTGAAGCTATGGACTGGCCCGCCCATTCCCAAGACTTGAATCCGATTGAGCACATCTGGGACATCATGTCTCACTCCATCCTCCAACGTCAAGTTGCACCACAGACTGCCCAGAAGTTGGTGGATGATTTAGTCCAGGTCTAGGAGATCCCTCAGACCATCCGCTGCCTCATCAGGAGTATACCCAGGTGTTGTAGGGAGGTCATACAGGCACAGGGAGGTCCATACAGGCACGTGGAGGCGCCACACACACACTACTGAGCATCATTTTGACTTGTTATAAGGACATTACATTCCACTTTAATTTTGTGTGTGACTACAAATCCAGGCCTCCATTGGTTAATACTTTTGATTACCATTGATTATTTTTGTGTGATTTTGTTGTCAGCACATTCAACTTTGTAAGAACAAAATTTTCAATGAGAATATTTCATTCATTCACATCTAGGATGTTATTTGAGTGTTCCCTTTATTTTTTTTGAGCAGTGTATATTATATTTTGTCATCCCAGACTAATAGAGAGCTCTTATGGTTTAAGAAAGAGTGGGGGAGAGAGATTGGGATGACCTTCTCGGAGAAGCAATGTAACAAAACTTTCTTATGCACACAGACTTCCATTGGCTTGCAAAGCTCAAAAAAAATTACAAAATCATAACTAGATGGTATTGTTGCCCAGGAGATCTTAAGATATTTCCCTCTGTCTCCAATAAATGCTGGAGATGTGAAAATGATGAAGGCACTATGCTTCATATCTGGTGGGAATGCCCTCAAATAAGTGGCCTCTGGAGCAAAGTCTTTGCTGTTCACAAACACATTACAGGTGATTTATCATCTAGAACTCCCCAGATTGGGAAACCTTGCTCTTCCTCTCCCCTTAGAATCTCTTCTTGATTTTTCTATATTGTTATAATTTTCTACTAAAAGTTATTTTCTTTCCTTTGTCAGGCTTGACAAAGTCCAACTTGATTGCAAGAAGTTAAATGAACAATTTGTTAGTCATATTTTTCTTAAAAAAAAAAAAAAAGGGTATTCTGATATGTGATTTGACGTTAAAATATCTTGATATTTTTTAAACCTTTTGACAGTATCACTATGGTCTGTACCACTATAATGAAAACTACCTCTTTGGTTGTATTTAGAAATGCTATAAGTGTATGTTGTTCTCAATTAACAAATAAACTAGTTTATTAACAAAAAAAACATTCCAACAAGCAAAAGACAACACTTTTTAAACCCCATTTATTAAACTTCTGTATGTTGTGATGAGTGCACAGTAAGTTTATGAGATATAATCTTAGAAAAAGGTAGCAGTGGCATTAAAAACTTAAACATTCTCCATAATGTATAAAAAAGAATTATTTCCTGATTATTTATCCCGTATTCAACAGTAAAAGTTTGAGATGTTTTAAAAGCATTCAACATATTGAACAGATAGATTGCATCTCAAATATGCATTGAAAAATAAATGTACAAAAGAAACAATATTCACCCTACCTTCTACTTTAACTTTAAAAAAAACAGCAAAAAAACAACTAAGAGTGAAATATTTTCTTCATATAAACAGCATTGTTTTCCACTTATTCCCACCCTATTATCCATTATTTGCCACCAATATTAAATGGGATTTTTTTTCCTAAGTGAAATATGCACAGTGGGTTGAAATTAGTTGAAAAATATTAAAACAGTAAATTACATCAGCCTTAAAAAAAAATCTCAAAACATTAAACATAGTAACAAACTCGGCAAAAAGTGAAAAATGAAGAAAAAAAAGTTTTAAAAAGACTGCCAAGATAACAATTTGAATTTAGAAACAGCATGTCTATATAACCCTTTTCTTAAGGAAAAAATTCAGAATACAATAAAATATGACTTTCAAACCTTTTTGTATGAGACTTTTTTTTTTAGCCTTTAACTTTGCTGACAAAACGCCTGAAAATAACCAGCCATCTGTTGGTGGTTTTCTTAATACTCCTCAGTAATCGAGCCAATAAAAACACATTTATACCTTCTGGTTTATATAAATTGCTGTACATGTATATGAATGCTGTTTTCCAATAAAAAAATTTTCAATTACAAAAAACTTAGTTCTTATGCAAGAATTGTGTTACATCCCCTGTTTATTTTTCTGCTGGTTTCTTGGGGAATTTTTCAGGACATCTCTAAGACGAAGGTAAGTACCAGTTGACTCAGACATGTTCTCAAATTCAAATGGTGTAATACCTTCGGCAAACTTACTCCTATCTGGAATTCTAGTGTTGGAAGAAGAAGGGTCAACATATGCAGCCTCTTCGGTAACATCTGTTCCCGCACATGTCTTTTTCTCATTAGTATTGTCAATGGTCTCCGTAACAACCATCTCCTGAATCGGAGCATCTTCGTTGGGATCTTTGTTAAAGGGTTCTTCTTCTGTTGTCAGAGGAACATTTTCATTAGATTCTTTTAGAATAGATTCTGTGGGGAGAACAGAATTCTTCAATTCTTTAATATTTTGGCTTGTAATTTTCCCTTCTGTGACACTGTCACTTTCAACTCTGCTTGGAGAAGAGGAAACAGAATTACCATTTAATGGTGTATGAACATCTGATTCGCTGTTTGTGCTCTCTGCATTTTCCAGAGCCGCCCAGATTAAACGTTGTTTTTCTTCCAGTTCCTCCAAAGTCAAAGTGTCTTCATCCATGGAACTCGCCACCTTTGGTTGCAAAGGAAAACCATCTCTTGAAGGAAGCAGAGGGGAGCCTCTAGAAGGAGGAGTGGGTGGAGGTGTTCCTTTAGGTAAGGGAGGAGGAGTTGGTGTTGGTGGAGGTGGGGGTATAAAACTTGTAGGAGTTGAAGGAGGAGTTCCACGAGAGAGTGAAGGTGGAGTATTATATGGTGATCCAGGGGGAAGAGGTGGCTGAAACTTAAACCTTTGGGAAGGAGAGCTGCACGATTGGTCTGCAACAAAAAAAAAGTGTGAGCATAAATGAGCAAAGTAATTAAGCCACAGATTCTACATAATGTAAACTTGGTATATTTAACAAAAATATATTTCAAGTGCTAGTTTACATTGACTAAGTTGATAAGCACCTAGTTCTAATATTGGTATCAAATGAGGTCCAGAAAGCATAGCCATAAAATGAAATCACCTTTATTAATGTACATATAATATCATTAAAAAGAGATACATATCCAATGAACTGCCACAAGGAGGTGAACAACTAGTGTTGTCTATCCCAGAGAATAAAATAAATACACTACCAGACCTAAACATAAAGAAGGAGATATGTCTAAAGGGAGCAATAGTATAAGGCTGTGTTTCCACGCTCAGGAAACAGCGCTTTGGACGGAGCGGAAAGTCCGCTCCGCCCAAAGCCCCGCCCCCTTTTGAACACGCGGTCATTCCGGATGTGTTCATGGAACACATCCGGAACACATGCGGAATGACCGCAGGGCTACATAGCCCTGTGTTATTTCCCTTGCGGCGACGCTGCGTCGCCGCAAGGGAATAGGACATGCTGCGGTCTAAAAAGACGCGCCACATGTCCGGAAACGCAGGTCTTCCGCCTGCGTGTTTGTAAGCATAGTGGAGACGGGATTTCTTGAAATCCCCTCCACTATGCTGTAACATCTGGACGCTGCGTGTTTGACGCTGCGCCAACGCACAGCGTCAAACACGCAGCTAATCCGCACTGTTTCCTGAACGTGGAAACATACCCTTAGTAATCAACCAAAAAATGGTGGCCACATATTGCTGTGAATGAATGGCATCTAAATGTATACAATGTTCAGGGAAAAAAGAAAAAAAAAATTTTTTTGGTAAGGGACTAGGTTACACTGATTATAAGGACTCTTAACAGAGATTCATTGAGGCATGTGCCCAAATGTATTCCAAAAACAAATCAATATATATGGTGACCATCAATGAATAAAAGTGCAATAAGTGTATACACATAGTGGTCATGTGATCTAATAGTCCCAACCTATGAGAATTTCATTTAGATCAATGTCTGCAAGTATATAGAATAAATCATTATACAAAGTAGCCAGCAGTAAATTGAAATTACACTAGCACATATACAAATTGCTCAGTGACCTAGTAGTGAACCCAAATAGACCTCCCAGAAATATTAATATAAGTATAGAACCAGTAAATGAAACTATAGGGACAGAAAGAGTATATGACTTTGTCAAGTACTGCTTATTCTACCATTTGCAATACTGCAACTGCCTATGGATTTACATTTTTTCATTCTATTCAGTTTTTTCCCCATGTACTTTATAGTACAAGGACATATAATGAACTGCCTTTATACTAACATCTATATATGGCCTGTGTTGTTGTCTTCACTAGCCTGTTCATTACTTTTCAATTTTTTAATAGAAATTTAATGTTTTAAGATATTCAAGTTTCTTGACCATCTTTCTTGTTATTTGGGGTATATTGGGAGTTCCCCATATTTAGGACCATGATCCTTTTCACCATCCTAAATGCTAGCTATTTTTGCATAAATGTTTTATGGACAACTGGAACAAAATTCTCAGATATTTTTCAAACCCCTTAATAAGGCCATGACCATAAAGACCACACCCGAGATGTCCAAAATAATACAAAGAGCACATACACAGAACTGCACCCAGCATACCGGACACGATAAGTGGTACTGTGCAGTGCATATATACACAGAATAATATAGATACTGAGTGTAGAATGTGGGGATCCTTGTAATGTATAAGATAGGTTAGGGGTGGCTAAAAGAGGAGGTGGGGGAATTCTGTGAGGGTATTTAAAAGGAACTTGTTGCCACAAATAACGCTGTTAACATGCAGATTAATCCCATATCAGCAGGTTAACAGCACCTACTGAAGAGCCCTGTCTGTCATTACAGTACTCCTGATACAGCACCATATCCCGAGAATTAAAAACGTCACTGTTTTCGGAATATGGCGACAAGCTTTTTTCTTTTTTTTTTATTTCTTTTTACAAATTTCAGATTTTTTTTACCACTTAAATAAAACAAAAAATATGCATGTTTAGTATCTGCATAATTTTACTGAGCGGTATAATCATATTGTCAAGTCCATCTTACCATAAAATCAATTTTGTAGGTAAAAACCCCAAAAAACAATTGCACTTTTGCTATTTCACCACACTTAAGATTTTTTCCCAATTTTCCAGCACACTATGTGGTCAAATGAATGGTGTAATTCTAAGGTAAAGCTCTTTCGACAAAAAACAAGCCCTCACATGGCTATATCGGCAGAAGAATAGTTATGGCTTTTGGTATAAGGGGAAGGAAAAAAAAAGAAAACAAAGGAAAAAAAGGAGATTTTTGTGTACTCACCGTAAAATCCTTT
>VIAB01003070.1:72654-89494 GCA_009801035.1 Oophaga pumilio
ACCCATGGTCTTGTGTCCCCCAATGAGGCGATGGAGAAATAAGGTTTCACTACTTTTGTACAATTAAAATATGCTACACTCCCCCATAATTCTTTATTTCTCGGCTATGGCGACTTTATGAGGACTGTTTGGGGGGACAAGCTGTAGTTCTCATCTGATGTTAAAGCTCTTAAAAATTGTTGATTTTTAATGTGTTAAATTGTTGTTCCACTATGATGACATTTCTTTATGGCAAGCCATCAATATCAAATTGATGAGGGTACGACACCTCAACCAATCAGCTGTTCTCAGTTTAAATGAAATAGGTGTTTGGTGGGGGTGCCGGCCCCCGCTAATCTAATATAGATACCATATCCTAAGAATAGGTCATCAATATTATGTTAAAGGCTTGCTCCAGATGTGGTACGAATGGGCTCCATCTGATGCATATGATATGGGATTGTGTTGATATAGGCCACTACTGGGTGGGAGTGACCTCTCATTAAACAAGTATTCGGGATACAAATACAACTTGATCCTAGGGTGTGCATACTGGACCTCCTGGGGGTGGGGGTAGATTTAAGATCCCCTGTGACTACCGCCATTCTGAGAATACTGTTTCTGGTCAGGAAATTGTTAACATTGCACTGATTAGACTGTAAACCACCCCCCCCCCCAACATTGGAGGAATTGAAAGCTAAAGTTAATAATACCATATGTCTGGAGAGAGGTACTTCCATTAAAATGAACACAAAAAAAAGTTTATAAATATATGGGAACGGTGGCTGGTCACCCGTGTGGTGGCATCTGTGAACCTCCTCAGAATAACTGTACTAGACCGGTTGGCTATTTTGGCTTTTTACATATTGTATGTTGAGGACATATAGATAGCAATTATCTTCTGTTCATAAACATGTTCTTAGTGAACATACAACCAATACTAGTTTTGGTATAATCCCTGTATTTAATAACGTGTCACCAGTATTTGGGAAAATCTTCATTTGGACAAAATTGATAACTGTTTGCATGGACTACCTTGGCAGGTATATGACTATATAAACTTTAATGGTTAAACTTGTTTATTAAGTTTATTGTGTTTCTACTATAATGTATGTAATTGTTTATAAAATCAAATAATCAATAAGAACTATCTGATTTAAAAAACAAAACAAAAACAACCACACACAAAGGGTTGCGCCACTACTTTTATAAGTGTATATACAAATGCAGTAAACAGGTGTCCCCATACCTGATGCGATATCCATATCCACCGATGACTGCCCTTGGCCATTTCCAGACGTCTTTTGTCTTTTTGTATCAGAACTTGATTGAGATGATGTTCTTTTCTGGGCTGCATTATGCTGTGGCTGTGAAAAAAGGATATTTTAATATGGCTATTGAAGTCACAATTCTAGTCTGATGTGCACAAAGTCACATCTTTATGTATAAATCCCATTTTTCAATCTAAAAAAAAAAAACCCAAAAAACAAAACATTAGCTTATATCTATAGATCCATGTACAGATCTGAGCACAAACCAGCCTTTTAAGCTGCACCTGAAAATAACGTGCCGCTTCTGTTAACTAGGTCCTAAGTAATCAAAGCCACCATGGCAGTTCTCAGAACGAAATCCAGATAAAAAGAATATAGTTTTTGGCAAAAGTCACAATTTTGCAGTAGAAAAATGCACTAATATTTTACATAGCTACACTATGCATGACAGAACAGCACATTTTCGAGAACACAACCTTGGTGGAGGCATAATGCACTTATGTCTGTTCTGCTGAGGGCAGAGCAGAGTACTGCAGTGCGCAGGAGCTGGGAAAGGTCAGAGAGGTCCGGCGCCTGCGCACTACAGTACTTTACTCTTCCCTCAAACAGGGCAGAGAAGTGCTCCTGCGACGGGAAGCAAAGAAGAGGACGACTTCGCTAGAAGACGGGAGGCGCCGGACTGCGACTCCCTCCGGACCGAATGGGATGCCGTACCGCCCCTGGGTGAGTATAATATAACTCGTTTTTCTTCTCTTTCAGGTAACATCAGGAGCTGATCTACAGCATTACAGGTGGCCTCATCTCAGTCGAAAAATGGGGTGACACAATCCCTTTAAGGGTACTTATTCCCTCACAGCAGTTTTAAAACAGCGTTCAGGAATAAGCCTATAATGCCTCCCAGAGTCGCAAACGCTCTAGGATTTCAACTACTGGGGGTAGCTAAGACCCAGGAAAACATGATCAGGGCCGGTTTTTATAGTCACTGATTATGGAACCCGATTCCATGAATAAACGCGATCACGGAAAAACAACATGCGTTCCGGTAAAAAAAAAAAAAAAAATAGATTTCCTCTCCTCTAATATGATTTAACATGTCAGAGGAGAGAGAAACAATACCCCATGGTACTTTAATATTGGATCCGTGATCTCCCCTGCCACCCTCCTTCTCAAATAAGAAATTTGCGTGCACACGCTCAGTCTGCCTCCCTGCGCCCGGTAAGCGCTGGTATTTTTCTGATTGGTTGCTGGCTTTTGATTACTATGATAGACCCTATCACAGTGATCAAAAGCTCCCAATATTTGTAACTATGGCAGCACTTATATATTAGTGACAGCCAATTTTATCCTTAATTATCAAGCCAATTTTTACAATTATGATCACGGTCGCTTTATGAGGTTTTAGCTTCTGGAATGCTCCAACGGATCCCACTGATTCTGAGACTTTTTTTTTCGTGACATTGTACTTCATGTTTGTGGTAACATTTCTTCTATATAACTTGCGTTTATTTATGAAAAAAAACTAATTTGGCAAAAATGGATAATTTTACAATTCTCAATTTTAATTTTTGTGCCCTTAAAACCAGAGTCATATTGCACAAAATAGTTAATAAACAACATTTCCCACGTGTCTACTTTACATCAGCACAATTTTGGAAACCATTTTTTTTGTTAGGAAGTTATAAGTGTTAAAAGTAGACCAGCGATTTCTTAATTTCTTATTTTTCCCACAAAATTTACAAAACCATTTTTTTTTTATTCTTTTAGGGACCACCTCACATTTGAGGTGAGTTTTGGGGGGCTCAATATGACAGAAAATACCCCAAACTGCCACCATTCTAGAAACTGCATGCCTCAAGGTGCCCAAAACCACAATCAAGAAGTTTATTAACCCTTCAGGTGCTTTACGAGAACTAAAGCAATGTGCAAGGAAAAATTTACTTTAGACCCAAAGTTTTTTTTTATTTTATTTTCACAAGGGTATCACGAGAAAATGGATCACAAAATTTGTTGTGCAATTTCTCCAGAGTATGCAGATACCCCAAATGTGGGGGAAAGCCATTGTTTGGACGCATGGCAGGGCTCAGAAGGGAGGGAGCGCCGTTTGACTTTTTGAGCGCAAAATTGGCAGGAATCAATGGCGGTGCCAGGTCGCGTTAGGAGACCCCCTGATGTACCTAAACAGTGGAAACCCCCCAATTCTAACTCCAACCCTAACACAGCCCTACTGCTGACCCTAATCCCAACCGTATCCCCAACACAACCCTAGCCCTAACTGCAAAGATAGGTAAAAATCTATTCTATTATTTCTAAACACTGTTTTTAGGTGATTACTTTGTATCTCCGTTCATACTGCACCCACACACACAAATGATACACCATTTGAAAGGTAAATTTGTCCCCTTCAGCAAGAAAGTAGCCAAACAAACCACACATCCACGATTTGATCACAAAGTACAGTTTAAAACATTAATTTTCATAAACCTGCAGTTAGGAAAAATGAGCTGCAGGTGGCACCACAGTACCCCAAAGCATACTACTACAAAGCTGCTTACAGACATCACAAACAAATCAAAACATTTGCCTTGGAGGCTTTCAAGCTTGCCAAACTGCTTGCCCAGCCTACTTTAGCCAAATTGGAGAATAACACACTTCACTGCAGGTGAGGCACATATGCAAACACATTTGTAAACATGCACTGCCTATTGAATTGCACACTTGCTCCCTTCATACTCCACCCACACAAACAAATGATACACCATTTTAAAGGTCAAAATTACCTGCAGGTGGCCGCACACTACCCCAAAGCTGCTTACAGACATCACAAACAAATCCAAACATTTGCCTTGGGGTCTTTCCAGCTTACTCAAGTGCTTGCCCAGCCTATTTCAGGCACATTGGAGGATTGCACACTTCACTGCAGGTGAGTCACATATGCAAACACATTTGTAAACATGCACTGCTTTTTCAGTGATTACTTCGACCCACACACACAAATGGTGAGTCACATATGCAAACATATTTGTAAACATGCACTGCTTTTTCGCTGATTATTTCGCCTCACACACACAAATGATACACCATTTGAAAGGTAAACTTGCTCCCCTTCAGCAGAAAAGAGACAGACAAACTACACATTCACGATTTTATCACTAAATACAGTTTAAACATTTATTTTCATATACCTACAGAAAGACAGAATGACCTGCAGGTGGCACCTCAACCGGAAGACATTTTTTGGACTCTACTTATCAAACCAATTTATTGTATTACCAAGCTACATATATAAATACCTGTCTGTGTTCATCATCTCATCAAATACATTTACATTTGAACAGCTTGCTTTTTCTGAAATTGCTTGCGCCCCCAACGACCAATGTGCGAAAATTTTGCACGGGCCAAGCTAGTAAAATAAAAAAATATATATTTTTTTTCCAAAAGGGGGTGATAAAGGGGTTTCACAATTTTTTTTTATTTTTAATTACTGATAGGGTCTATCACAGCGATCAAAATGAACCAATAGGAAAAATCTATTGTTGCCGGGTGCAGATCTCAGCGAACGTACTGCGCATGCTCCTGCCATATTGTTCCAGGGAGAACACGCCGGGGGACAGAGCCGGAGGGTCCAGTGATACCGGAGGTGGGGGACCCCATTTATCTCTCCTCTGGTATGCTAGATCATATCAGAGGAGAGAGAAATGAATGGGGAAAAAAAAAAGATTTTTTTTTGCCTGGGGATGATAAAAAAAACAACTCGAATCATGTACTCCGGGGGTCTCAGCTACCCCCAGAAGCTGAGACGAAGGAGAAAGGACAAGAGGCCTGGGTGTTTGAGGATTCTGCGCAGGATCTTAGTTGTTCCCAGCACTGCGCTTTTCTGGACAGAGCTCAGATATTGCTCCTGGGATCTGTTGCAGACATTCTTCCAACTTAGGGGTCACTGTTCCAAGTGCTCCTATCACCACTGGATTCACTGTTGCCTTCACCTTCCACATATTCTCCAGTTCTCCTTTGAGGCCCTGGTATTTCTCCAGCTTCTCATATTCCTTCTTTCTGATGTTGCTGTCACTTGACACTGCCACACCTATTATCATTGCTGTCTTCTGATCCTTGTCTGCTATCACAATGTCTGGTTGGCTAGCCAGCACCTGCTTATCAGTCTTGATCTTGAAGTTCCACAGGATTTTTGCCCTTTCATTCTCCTCCACTTTCTCTGGAGTCTCCCACCTAGACTTAGCCTATATGCTGTGCATATGTTCCTGTATACAATTCCCGCTACTTGGTTGTGGCGTTCAGTATACGCTGTTCCTGCTTGCATTTTGCATCCTGCCACTATGTGTTGGACTGTTTCTGAGGTTTCTTTGCATAGTCTGCACCTTGGGTCTTGTTTTGTGTGGTTGATAACTGCTTCTATGGATCTGGTACTTAGTGCTTGCTCTTGTGTAGCTATGATTAGTGCCTCTCTGCTGTCTCAGAGTCCAGCTTTCTCCAGCCATTGGTAGGATTTCTCCATGTCAGCCACCTCCATTACCTGTCGATGGTACATCCCATGCAGCGGCTTGTCTTGCCATAGCGCTTCATGTTCCTGTTCTTCCTTTCAGGTCTGTTGTTGCTGCCTTAGGCTTTCCCTCAGCATCTCATCTTTTGGTGCCATTTTTCTGATGTATCCCTGGATACTCCTGGTTTCATCCGGTATAGTGGCCTCGACCACTCTTTTCTGTTGGTATACAATCTTTGGGTGTAAAGGTACTGTCACACTAGGCGAGATCGCTAGCGATATCGCTTAAGCGACACCGATTTTATGACGCAGCAGCGACATAGTCAGCGATGTCGCTGTGTGTGACATGTAGCAGCGATGTGGCCCCTGCTGTGATGTCGCTGATCGTGCACGAACGTTCTGGGCCGTATTTTGATCGTTGGCGTCCCGCTGGTGAGCCTGAATCGCTGAGTTTGACACCCTTTATGAACGACGAGCGACCTCGTTGGCGACTCATATGTCAGCGGCGCAGGCGGGACTAGGTTTTAACGCCCCTCAGCTCCGATTGGTGGCCACAAGATCATCTCAGCAATAGATGAAAACTTAAAACTGGAAAAAAAACGTAAAACTGAAAAAATGAATCCGGGGCAAACGCAATAGCGGCACAGACTGGATCGCAGTAGCTGCAAAGCAGAAGGCTAGCAGGACGCAGTATGGAACGATGCTGGAAATTAGTATGAACCACTTGCGCTCGAGAACAATGGAAGGGAGCGCTAATTCGTTGTCTTTTATGACGCGGTCATCCAATCACAAAGCGAGAGCTGTGACACACAGTCATGACATACAGTGACCACCAATCTGTACTGAGGGGCGTGGAAAAGGTTGCGCTCAATCACGCCTATCGAGGTCGGGATCTTTAACAATACATGCTGTGTGACAGGTCCCAACGACCACCGATGTCGTTCTACAGATCGCTGATGTGTCGTTTATGAGATCTTCCTGTTTGGAAGCTAACTAGCGACCATATAGCGATGTACAAACGACCTTGCCTCTCTATTACCAACCGGCCGCACTTCTCCAGTCCGAAGGACATCCTGATGTCTTCACTGTAGATCCTTTTCAGGTGGATCAGTGAGTTGATGTCTCGTTCATTATTCGCATACAGCTTGATGTCATTTATGTAGAGGTGGCTGATGGTGCTTCCACTCTTGAACTTGTATCCATAGCCAGACTAATTATCTGTCTGAGGGGGTTCAAGCCCATGCAGAACAGCAATTGGGACAGTGCATCACCTTGGTATATGCCGCATTTGATGGTCACTTGTGCTTGTTGTCTTGAATGGACTTCCAATGTTGTTCTCCATTGCCCCATTGAGTTTCTGAGGAAGGTTCTTAATTTTCTGCTGACATTGTAGAGAGCCAAGCATTCACAGATTCATGTGTGTGGCATTGAGTCATAGGCTTTCCTCTAGTCAATCCAGGCTGTGCAGAGATTGGTCTGTCTGGATCTTTAGCGACTGCTCTATCTACTAGGAGCTGGTGCTTAGAGCCTCTGGTGACGGTCCCAATGCCTTTCTGAGCTGGATTCATGTACTGGTTCAAATAGTTATGTAGCTTTGTGGATATGATGCCTGACAGGAGTTTCTATGTTGTTTTAAGGCATGTTATTGGGCTGTAGTTGGATGGAACTATTCCTTTGTGAGGATCCTTCATGAGCAGCACTGTTCTTCCTTGTGTTAGCCAGGCTGGGTGGCGGCCTGCTTCTAGCAGTTGGTTCATCTGCTTTGCAATGCATTCATGTACTGCTGTGAATATCTTTAGCCAGTAGGTGTGGATCAGGTCTGGGCCAGGTGTTGTCCAGCTCTTCATGTTCTTGACCCGCTGTTGGATGTCTGCTTCTGTAATGGTGACTGGTTCTTGCTCTAGGTGGTTGCTGTTTCATTCTCAGATCTTGCAGCCACATTGCACTGGTGTTGTGTGTTTTATCCTTCTCCCATATGTTCCTCCAGTATTATTCAGTCTCTGCTATTGGTGAAGTTGCAGCCTTTGTGCTGTTACTCTGTAGTTGGGAGTACACCTTGGGTGTTTCTCTGGAGAACAGGGCATTTATCTTCTTGGCCTCAGCTTCACTAGTGTATCTCCTTAGTTTTGCAGTGAGTGCTGTGAGCCTTTGTTTAGCAGTCTCTAGGGCTTCAGTTGGGGTCAGGCCTTTGTATTAGTCCAGCTTTGTCTTATTCTTGATCTTTACACCCTTCTGTATTTGTTAGTTGGCTGACTTCCCTTTGTGTCACCTTGATCTTTGTCTCCAGTCTTCTTTTCCAAGGGGGGCATGTGATTCTGTTGTTCTTGCTGGTTGTATAGCCAAGCATTTCCATGATTGTTGAGGCAGTAGCATAGATCAGTTCATTAGTTTGAGTTATGGTATTGGTAGGTATTGGTGTAAGTGCTCTATTGGCATCTTCTAGCATACTGTCTGGTGGTGTTTCTTTGCTGAGCCTTGGCAGTCGATCTCTGGTATTGATGGTATTTAGTTTATCTAAGATCTTCTGTTTCAGATCAGCTGCAGTGCTCTCTAATTGCAGGATTGGGTCAGGATCTTCAGGGGGTTGCACATGTTCTTCTTCCAGGTCTTCATGATGTCGGGTGGATCTGCAGTGCAGTTGATCCACCTCAAGTTATGATAATAGCTTTCTTTTTAGGATACTGAAACGTTGGGTGACTAGCTGTTTCTCAGTCAGTGGACATGCAGGTCGTGTGTCCTACGCTTCATATATCCCCTCTCATTTGGTCTGCTGTTATAGTATCATTTCATCAGATCCAGGTTCTCTTGCCTTGTCCATGTATGGTTTGTTCAAGTAGCCCATTTATCATCAGATTGTTCTAGTTCCTCGACACCTGATGCAGACCTTGTTAATCCAGGCGACGTCCGAGCCAGCATAACTCTTTGTTCGTGACACTCATGTTTATTGAGGTAGGCACTATAATGTTAGTAGTCTTGCCCAAGGACCACTACTGGTATATTATGTCCAACAGAGCAGAGCCAGGATTTGAACCCCAAGTCTGCCATGTTGTGCATATTTTTTTTTTTTTAACACCTATAAAACAGCCACCTAAGGTAGTATTATAGCGTTAGGAGCCTTGGTATATAATTTATTTAAATTTATTTTTTACTTATTTTCCACAGGGCAGAGCCAGAATTTGAACCCCAGTCTCCCATGTTGTATAAATATATATCTCACTAGTGTTAGATTAGGTTTAGGGCTAGTAGTGTTCGATTAAGGTTTAGGTTTTTTTGGCAATCGTACAGCCTGCTCTGCTCCGGACACCACTGTGTCAGTCAGATCACCTGTGTGTAGCAGAAACTGCTCTCTTGCCAAGAGAACTGACCGCTGGGCAGTGCTCAAAGCTATCCGGCAATGATAATGATAGGGGTCTGCTGCAGACTCCGGGTTCTCATGCCAACCCATTGGTGACCCGCGGTCACGTGACACGGGCGCCGATGAGCAGAATTATTGAAATGTTTCCGATGCGATCACATTAAATGCTACTGACAGATTGACAGAGGGTTAACAGCCGCAGGTGGACTGATGTGAGGGGCACGTCAGGTGTTCAAAACAGCTGACATGTGCCGGGAAAGAAGTGGGCTCAGCGACAGAGCCCACATCAATGGAAGCGACACGACATGCGCCGGTGAAGGGGTTAAGGGCATAAGAATTCAAAGTTTGAAAACTGCTACATTTCTGCCAAATTTCCATTTCTTTCACAAAACGCAAGTAGTATCAAATAAATTTTACCACTAACATGAAGTATAATACATCACGAAAAAAAATCTCAGAATCAGTGGATCCATTGAAGCGTTCCAGGGTTCTAACCACAAAGTGAAAATGGTCAGAATTGTAAAAATTAAGGCTTGGTCATGAAGGTCAAAATTGGCTCATCAAGGGGTTAAACATTTAAGCAGCCATACACATGCATTCCAATAGATACTTACATCAGGGAAATTATAACACAAGTAATTTGCCAAGACTTCTTTTTGCTGGTCTGGCTGCATTGGAATTGACCCGAAATTTCTCCAGTCCTAGGGAAGATCAGAGTTGAAGAATAAGAAGGAAAAAAAAACAAAACCAAGAACAGTTATTCAAATCAAAATATTTAAAAAGGTGACATTAAAAAGAAATAAAACCTGATTTTTAAAGAGTTATATTAATATGAAAACCGCATCTTAAATCAAAACATGTCTGCAATTAACTACTACATAAAAGAAAAAAAAGCAGACAAAAAACGTTCTCTCATAAGATTGTATGAATACTACGGATTTTTTTTTTTAAAGTATGTAATCTGGAGTGCTTTGCTAATGAGCATAATACAAAATATGCTTGGATGACTGCTGTCTTTCTCCTTTGGCCGAGGCATTTAAACAAAAAGTGGCATAGTCTTGTGGAAAATCACAGATAAGTAATAGCAAAAGGATGACTCTGGTTTAAGGCACAGTCATCAGTATTACTTCTTTCCAGACCAGTGGAATGCCTGTACAATATCCTCAAAAGCCTGGAAAGACGCAATAATGATGACAGAGCTATAAACCAGTTTCCCCATTTGCTACTGTTTACCTGTACAATGTAAGCCCGCAAGTGTATGGCCCTCTCCCCTCTGTACTGGTCTGTCACTATTAGTTTGTTCATTGTAATTTCGACTTGTGCTTTGTTGTTAACCCCACCTCATGTACAGCACCATAGAATCAACAGTGCTATAAAAAACACTGGTCAACCAAAAAAAAAAAAAAATCATCAGCAAAGGTAATATGTCTGTTTTATGGAGTTTGATATGCGGATTCCAACAAGAGGCATTTTCTGGTACTTACCGTTAAATCTTTCTTGGAGCCTTCACTGGGGGACACAGGTAACCATGGGTGTATGCTGCTGTCGCTAGGAGGCTGACACTATGAAAAAAAAAGGAAAAAAGTGGCTCCTCCCCTGGCAGTATACACCCACCGACAGGCACTAAGTACCTCAGTTGGTGCAAAAAGCTGTAGGAGGAGAAATAAGAACTCAAACATATGTACCAACCCATGGCTCTTAGGCCCAACATGGCACAACTAACAAACGGGGGAGCGGTGTCCGCCAATGAAGGCTCCAAGAAAGATTTTACGGTACCAGAAAATCCCTCAATCTTTATTGCCTCATTGGGGGACACAGGTAACCATGGGTTATCCAAAAGCTGTCCCAAGGGTGGGAAAATAACTTCGGCAACGCGAAGTAAGGACCTAGGACGGCCGGTGAGCCACCGCCGCCTGCAGAACCTTCCTACCTAAGCCTGCATCGAACGAGGCCTAGGTATGAACCCTGTAGAACCTCGCAAAAGTGTGCAAGGACGACCAAGTCGCAGCCTTGCAGATCTGTAGAGCCGAAGCTTGGTGACAGACAGCCCAAGAAGCTCCGACAGCCCGGGTGGAGTGGGCTCTCACTCCCGGAGGGGGCCGTTTCTCCTGAAAGCGGTGCGCCTCCAGTATTGCAGAACGAATCGAACGAGATATCGTGGACTTGGAGGCCGGGAGACCTTTCCTGCGACCTTCAGAGATGACAAGCAGAGAATCGAATTGACTAAGAGGGGCAGTTCTAGAAAGATAGACCCGGATGGCTCTTACCACATCCAACTTATGAGGAGACTTCTCCAGAGGATGAACTGGGGATGGACAGAATGAAGGAAAAACGATGTCCTCATTGATGTGGAAGGAGGATATCACCATGGGAAGGAAAGAAGGGACGGGTCTGAGAACTACCTTGTCCTGATGAAGAATCAGGAAAGGGGGACGACAGGATAGGGCTGCCAACTCAGAGACCCTCCTAATGGACGTGATTGCAATTAGGAAGGCCACTTTCCAAGAAAGGAAGGAAAAGGGGATGTCCTGAAGAGGCTCGAAGGGCGCAGACTGGAGAGCGCTCAGGACCAGGTTAAGGTCCCAGGGGTCCAGCAGAGAACGGTAAGGAGGAGCCAGATGGGCGACCTCCTGGAGGAAGGTCTTCACTTGAGGCATGGAAGACAGATCCTGTTGGAAGAGGATGACAGGGCAGAGACCTGACCCTTCAGGGTACTGAGGGACAGACCCGAATCAAGTCCTATTTGAAGGAAAGCAAGACAAGAAGGAAGAGAAAAAGACATAGGAAACAGATCGTTTTCCTTACACCATCTGAAGAAAGCCTTCCAGTACCTTTGGTAAATATGGGAAGAAGCTGGTTTTCTGGCTCTGATCATGGTCTGAATGATCTGATGAGAAAAACCCGACTCACTTAGGACCACGGCCTCAACGGCCATGCCATTAAACTCAGACTGAGAACTCTGGTGGAAGAGGGGGCCCTGCGAGAGGAGATCCGGACAGTCTGGAAGCCTCCAGGGAGTGTCCGAGAGCATGTTTACCAGTTCTGCATACCAAGGTCGCCTTGGCCAGTCTGGCGCTACCAGGATGACCGGAATCCCTTCCGCCTTTATCTTCTTTACGACCCTTGGGAGTAAGGGAAGAGGAGGGAACAGATAGGGAAGCTGGAACTGAGACCACGGAATCACCAAGGCGTCATAATCGATGGTTAGAGGGTCTCGGGACCTGGCCACGAACCGAGGAACTTTGTGGTTCATCCGAGACGCCATGAGGTCGACATCCGGAGAGCCCCAACGCTGACATATTTGGTCGAAGACTGAGGGATGGAGGGACCACTCGCCTGATGCTATGCCCTGGCGACTGAGAAAATCGGCTGCCCAATTTTCGTCCCCTGGAAACTAAGGAAAGGCTGATATGGCCGGAATGTGACGTTCCGCCCAACGCAGAATTTTTGCCGTTTCTGCCATCACCTGTTTGCTGCTGGTCCCGCCCTGATGGTTTATGTATGCCACGGCCGTGGCGTTGTCCGACTGAATGCGAACGGGCTTGCCTGCAAGAAGAGACTGCCAGCGGAGGAGGGCAAGGAAGATTGCCCTGATCTCCAAAAGATTGATGCGAAGGGCTTCCTGGGCATTCCAGCGGCCTTGCGCTGTGTGCCGGAGGAAAACCGCTCCCCACCCGAGGAGACTTGCGTCGGTGGTGATGACCTGCCAGCGAAGGGGAAGGTAGGACCTCCCTTGCAGAACTGAGGAAGACAGAGTCCACCAGGTCAGGGACTGCCTCACTTGGAGAGGCAGACGAACAGGACGGTCTAGGGTGGCAGAGGCTTTGTTCCAGGAGGACAGGAGGAACAGTTGAAGAGGGCGAGTGTGGAACTGGCCAAAGGGCACGGCTTCCTTGGAGGCGACCATCTTCCCCAGAACCCTCATGCAGGCTCGAACAGGAAGGGGAACTGGGCGCTTTAGGGATCGGACTCCCTTGCAGAGAGCTGAGAACTTGTTCCTCCCGAGGGACACCCGGGACAAATGTGTGTCGAATTCCATGCCCAGGAAGGTTAGATGCTGAGAAGGGGTTAGAGAGGACTTCTCTCAGTTGATGATCCAGCCGAGACGAGTCAGGGTGTCCAGAGTGACTTGAAGACTCTGAGCACAGTCTCGGCAGGATGAGCCTTTGATTAGCAGGTCGTCCAGGTAAGGGATTATGAGAATCCCCCTGGAGCGAAGACAAATAGGGATGTGAAGGTACGCATCCTGAATGTCTACAGAGCAGAGGAATTCCCCCGGCTCCATCGCAGCGATCACTGAGCGTAAGGACTCCATCCTGAAATGACGGATCCGAACGTGACGATTCAACAGTTTGAGGTCCCGGATTGGGCAGAGAGAACAGTCTTTTTTTGGGACGACGAAAAGATTCGAGTAGAAACCCAAAAAGCGTTCGTTTGAAGGAACGGGAACGACTACTCCGGCAGCCAGAAGGGAAGAGACAGCCTGGAGAAAACCTGGGGCCTGGGACGGCTGCCTTGGAGGGCGAGAGAGATAGAAGCGCCTTTCTGGGGGGGAAGAAACTCGATCTTGTAACGGGAGGTAACAATCTCCCTGACCCAGGCATCGCTGACCACTGACAGCAAAACGTCCCTGAAAAAAAGAAGTCTGCCTCCCACCCTAGAAAGCCTTCCAGGTGGGGGTGACCCGTCACTTAGAACGGAATCTGTTGGAACGGGACCCAGAGGGCTTAGAGGATCGGCCTTTTGATCTCCAGTGGGGCGAGGGTTTGAAAGATGGTTTCCTCCGTTCTCCTGACGCGGAGGGACGCTCCTGCTGGGAAGAGAACTCTGAAGATGGGAAAGGACTAAAGGACCTAAAGGGCCGAGGACCTTTCCTGCTGAAGGGGCGCTTAGGTTTGACTGTGGGAGAGAGGTGCTTTTGCCTCTTGTAGCGTCCGAAATTATCTGGTCCAGCTTAGCCCCAAAGAGCCTGGACCCTTGGAAAGCTAGGTTGGTGAGAGATCTTTTGGAGGTAGAATCTGCACTCCAGGCCTTCAACCAAAGGATGCGGCATATAGCCACGATGTTGCTGCTTGCTCTGGCGGAACAACCTGCCGCGTCCAAGGAGGCAGCCAGAATGTACTTGCTGGCATGGCCAATCTGGTCCGCCAATTCAGCTAGTTTGTCCGGACGAGCAGAAGAGAAGATACCCCTGCGGAGTATCTTGGACCAGGCATAGATGGCTTTTGCCACCCATGTGGAGGCGAAGATGGGGCAAAGGGATGCGCCAGTAGCCTCAAAGGCTAATTTGGCCAGAGACTCGATCTGCCTGTCTGTTGCGTCTTTAAGAAAACTGGCGGGTCCACCTTCGGAGACTCAGCCCATTTGCCGAGAAGATTGGGGTTAAAGTGGTACAGAACATCTACTGTAAGTGTTTCCTTCCCAGGAAACGCTTCTCGGGATGCTCCCAATGTATAAAGAGTCGAATCAAACTCCTCGTGGTTGGGAAAGGTGCGGGAGGGACGCTTTACCCGTTTAAATGAGACAGAGGAGTCCTGGGAAGGAATCTCGTCTACTTTTAGTTTGAGGGTTTGGGAGATAGCCGATATTAGGCTATCAACCATGTCCTGCATCCTGGAAGTCTGGTCCGTATCAGAGTCAGACTCAGACTGGGAGTCTACGTCTGATCCAAGGTCCTCCTCTGAAGAGGGAAAGTGAAACCTGGAAGCTCCGGAGGGGCCCGAGAGCTGGATGAGGAGCCACACAGTCCTTTTCTTAGAACTCCTACCCGGTTTGTCCCTTAGAAGGTCGAGGTCGGGTGCGTGTGAACTGCAATGGGAGACGTTCGGAGCACTGGTGGCTGTGTTGAGCTGTGGAAGGCGTTCAAGAGCCTGGGATACCTTAGTCAGGTCAGATACTGACTGAGACATGGCAACAGCCCACTCTGGGGGAGTGCTCTCATCCCAGGAGTCGGAGTGCTCCTGTGGGGCAGGCATGGTGGAAGGACTGCAGGACGGACAAAAAGGTGACGACTGGCCTGACGTCCACTTTTTCTTACAAAGTGCGCAGGCGTAATGGGTCACCGTGGGTATTGGGTAAGAGGCCCCTGCAGAGTTGGACATAGGTGAGCCTGATGCAATATGGTGAAAAAAGGGAGTATCAATGTCGATACTGCCGAGGGGAGCTACTTAGGGCACGGAGGATAGAGGGAGAAGGCCAAGCCTACCCGGTACCAGCGAACTGCAGCTCAGATGGTCGCTGTGTCCCCCAAGCAGAGAGTCCGTACGGCAGCTGAGGCAGGCATGCACGGGATGCTGCGCTGCTTCTAAGATGGAGAAAGACGCCAGGAAACTCAGGGAGGCGTGGCTTAACTGCAGAGCAGCGTGATAGGCTGCTCACCGAGGGAGGGCGCGGAATGAAGGGGGAGGCGGCGCCTTAGTAGAGGAAGAAGTCCATGAGATAGATGGAGGGCGGGCACAGAGAAGAGTGACGTCAGCCTAAGAGGACAGCGCTGAGGAAGCGCGCGCGAAGAAGGGGGCCTGACAAAGGCAGCCCGTAGAAGCGAAAGAGCCGGCCGGCAGTCAGGAGATGCACTAAGAAAAAGGGCGCGTGATTCAAAGAGAAGCGCGGGCGCCGCTGATACATGAGGACAGAGCTGGCGAGGCTTGTGTCCAAAAAGGGGCCAGAATCCTGGGAACGGTACCGGGAGAAAGGAGGGGGGGTCCCCGGGGACAGAGCAGGAGAGGCGCATAGCACTATGGGAGAATGAAACAGACGCAGACACTGTCGACTTCTATGGGACTCTGCTGCAGTACCTGAACCATGTCTGGCTCCAGTTGAAGGTGAGGAGAGGATACCGCAGGGGCCCTGGGTGGAGAGGGTCGCTGAGAATGAAGATCCTCCTACCCGCACTGTGTCCGGACAGTGCAGAAGACGGCGTCAACCCCATCGGAGAAGGGTGAAGGTCACCGCCGGTGACCACCGTCTTCCTCTCACCCCTCTCCGAGGAGAGGGGCGAGGAGGGGAATGGCAAGGACTGGCCCCTGGAATCAACCCTGGAGCACCCGTGGAAGTGACAGGGGATAGAGTCCTGCCTGCGGGCCTGAGAATTGCGATGTGGGTGACACCACATTGCTCGCTCAGCCACATAATGTGTGAAGGCAGGGTGAGACATTACACCCTGTTTCCCAGAAGCTGTATCTGAAAAACAAAGGTAAAAGATTAATAAAAACGACACGGAACCTGAAAAGGAAAAAATGATTAGCTGCGGATCTGGGGAGATCCAGGTCTGCCTCCTACAGACACTAAGCACAAACTGAGGTACTTAGTGCCTGTCGGGGGGTGTATACTGCCGGGTGAGGAGCCACTTTTTTTGCATAGTGTAAGCCTCCTAGCGACAGCAGCATACACCCATGGTTACTTGTGTCCCCCAATGAGGCGATAAAGAAATATCCTTAGTTTTGCTCTATCACAAAGTTTCTGAGACTAAAGTATTTTTGTTATTATGCTATTTCAGCATTTTCAATGTATGTGGTTTTTCCTGTGTTATTCCCATTTCTTTGCTTGTCTTAATAGTGAAGTGTCTTACAGGGACGACATCAGTAAAGGCTTTATTGAGTTTTATGGGAAGGAGTATTGACAGTGCAGTCAACCAATGACTACTTTGGGGAAAGTCACATGTTATGGGAGGAGCTAACTTATGAGGTGGTAAGTTTTAAGTCAGTCAGAAAAGGATGGTGATGGCAGCAAGGACTGGTATGT
>VIAB01003070.1:120975-139112 GCA_009801035.1 Oophaga pumilio
GAGAGGACCCTGCCCGCGAGGGCTCACAGTCTACAGGGTTTATTATATGAATACAATGCAAGCCCAAAGAGGAAAGAAGGATGCAACTCAAAATTAATAAAGTTGCTCCTCTGAAAATGCAGCTTCACATTAGGTTAACTGTATTCATACAAGTGCTTCTCACTAAATTAGAATATCAAAAAGTTCATTTCAGTTCTTCATTACAAAAAGTGAAACTCATTATATAGAGTCATTACAAACAGAGAGATCCATGTCAAGTGTTTATCTCTGTTTATGTTGATTATGGCTTACAGCCAATGAAAACCCAAAAGTCATTATCTCAGTAAATTAGAAACAAAAAACACCTGCAAAGGCTTCGCAAGCATTTAAAAAGGTCCCTTAGGGCCCAGTTACACATAGTGGCACACCAGCGATCCCGACAACGATATGCACTTGTTAGGATCACTGGTGTGTCGCTACATGATCGCTGGTGAGCTGTCAAACAGGCAGCGATCAGGACAGCGACACTGCGGGTAACATCGCTCAGTTATCCGCAGTGTACGTTGGATACCAGCCCGCTGGTGCAGGGTGCTGGTAACCAAGGAATACATCGGGTTTTCAGGCGTTGCGCGGCACCTGGAAACCCGATGTGTACCTTGGTTACCAGCTGATCGCTGGTCTCCTGCCTGCCACACGCAGCGATGCGTGCTGGCCAGCGGGAGACCAACGATCAAAAAAATGTCTTGGCCTTTGGACAATGATCAGAGAAATCCGGCAGAGGGGCCGGTCGCTGATCAGTGTCACACCCAACAATATCGCAGGGGAGATCGCTGTTGTGTCACAAACAAGTGACTCAGCAGCGATCTTGCTAGCGAGATCGCTGTGTGTGACCGGGGCTTTAGTCTTTCAGTAGCCTCTACAAGACTGCTGACTTGACAGATGTCCAGAAGGCAGTCACTGACACAAGGAGGGGAAGCCACAAAAGGTCATTACTAAAGAAGCTGGCTGTTCAAAGTGCTGTATCCAAACATATTAATGGAAAGTTGAGTGGAAGGAAAAAAAAGTGTGGTAGAAAAAGTTGCACAAGCAACCAGGATAACTGCAGCCTTGAAAGGATTGTTAACCCTTTCGTGCCAGAGCCTGTTTTTGCCTTTGTGACTGGACCTTTTTTTTTAAATTCTGACCAGTGTCACTTTACGAGGTCATAACTACCGTATATACTCATGTATAAGCCGAGATTTTCAGCACCTTTTTTTGTGCTGAAAATGCCCCCTTGGCTTATACACGAGTCATTGGGCAGAAACCAGCGGGGGAGGGGTTGCCACGGCAGGAGCCTGTGGCTGGGACATCATACTCGCCCTCCCCGTGCCATCGCTGAACGTCCCGGCAATCCTCCGTTGTACCCGGCTTCCTGCAGCTCTCCTGTGCTGAGCGGTGACGTAATACCGCTCATTAAGGTCATGAATATGGACGCGACTCCACTCCCATAGGCGTGGCGTCCATATTCATGGCCTTAATGAGCAGTATTACATACTGGGTACAACGAAGGATTGCCAGGACGTTCAGCGATGGCACGGGCAGGGTGAGTATGATGGAGGAGGATGGGGGGAGCATGGAGAAGGACAAGGAGCACGGAGCAGGACGGGGGAGGACGGAGAGCACAGAGCAGCACGGAGCAGGACGGGGGGAGGATGGAGGGCACAGAGGAGCACGGAGCAGGACGCGGGCTTATACACCCGGCTTATACTAGAGTCAATAAACTTACCCAGTTTTCCGTGGCAAAATTAGGGGCCTCGGCTTATACTCGGGTCGGCTTATACTCGAGTATATACGGTATGTTTTCTTGTGACATATTGCACTTCATGATAGTGGTAAAATTTCTTTGTTATGACTTGCATTTATTTGTTAAAACAACTGAAATTTGGCAAAAATTTCGCAATTTTCAAACTTAATTTTTACGCCCTTAAATCAGTCATATCGCACAAAACAGTTAAATACCATTTCACATATGTCGACTTTACATCAGCACAATTTTTGAAACAATTTTTTTTGTTAGGAAGTTATAAGGGTTAAAAGTTGACCAGCGATTTCTTATTTTTACAACAAAATTCACAAATCCATTTTTTATAGGGACCACCTCACATTTGAAGTGAGTTTGGGGGGTCATAATGACAGAAAATACCCAAAAGTGACACCATTCTAAAAACTGCACCCTTCAAGGTGCTCAAAACCATAATCAATAAGTTAATTAACCCTTTACGTGCTTCACAGGAACTGAAGAAATGTGGAATGAAAAAATTAACATTTACATTTTTTTCAAACATTTTACTTCCGCACCAATTTTTTATATTTTCACAAGTGTAAAAAGAGAAAATGAACCTCAAAATTTGTTGTGCAATTTATTCTGAATACGCCGATACCCCATATGTGGGGGTAAACCACTGTGTGGGCGCACGGAAGGAAAGGAGCACTGTTTGCCTTTTTCATTGCAGAATTGGCTGGAATTGAGATCAGACGCCATGTCGCGTTTGGAGAGTCCCTGATGTGCCTAAACAGTGGAAATTCCCCACAAGTGAACCCATTTTGGAAACTAGACCACCCAAGGAACTTACCTAGATGTGTGGTGAGCACTCTGAACCCCCAAGTGTTACACTAAAGTTAATAATGTAGAGCCGTGAAAATAAAAAATCTTTTTTTTCCACAAAAATAATCTTTACACCCCCAAATCTTTATTTTCCCAAGGGTAACAGGAGAAATTAGACCCCCAAAGTTGTTGTGCAGTTTGTCCCGAGTATGCCGATACCCCATATATGGGGGTAAACCACTGTTTGGGCGCACGGCAGAGATCGGAGATCGTTTGACTTTTTCAACGCAGAATTGGTTGGAATGGAGATCGGACGCCATGACGCGTTTGGAGAGCCCCTGATGTGCTTAAACAGTGGAAATACCCCAATTCTAATTATAACCCTAACCCCAATACACCCCTAACCCTAATGCCAATCCTAACCCCAACACACCCCTAACCCTAATCCCAACCATAACCCTAACCAACACACCCCTAACCCTAATCCCAATTGTAATCCTAATCAACACACCCTTAACCCTAATCCCAACCATAACCCTAACCAGCACACCACTAACCCTAACCATAACACTAATCCCAACCATAACCACAAACCTAAAGCTAACCCTATCCCGAACCCTAACTGTAGCCCCAACCCGACCTTTAGCCTAACACTAACCCTAACTTTAGCCCCAACCCTAACCTTAGCCTAACACCAACCCTAACTTTAGCCCCAACCCTAACCTTAGCCTAATTCCAACCCTAATTTTAGCACTAACCCTAACCTGCTTTATCTGTTTTTTTTTTTCACTTTTTAACAAGATCGCTGACTGGCACAGCTGTTGCCAGCAGCATTTGTCACACTGTTTCTCCTCTAATCTCTCACTGACAGATCAGAGGAGAAACAGCATTATTATGAGGCAGATCGCCAGGGAAAGTTCGTTGCCACAACAAACTTTCCCAGTGATTTGTCTCATTTGCTGGTGTGACGCTGACATCATCAGGATCAATCAGGTCTCGAGGTCGGGGGTCACAGGAAGCGTTGTGCGCCGGAATCCCTCGTTATAAGGTACGTGAGGTTCCCGATCAGCACAAAACCACCGGCGGTAGACAAACGTTGGCGCTGCACAAAGCCCTGCTAGCGCCGACGTTTATCTACCGTTGGCGGTCTTGATGCGGTTAAGAAAAGGCCAGTCATTGCTTCAAGAGCCACCACACACAGACGTATCCAGTATATGGGCTACAAGTGTCGCATTACTTGTGTCAAGCCACTCATGACCAATAGACAATGCCAGAAGCGTCTTACCTGGATCAAGGAGAAAAAACTGGACTGTTGCTCAGTGGTCCAAGGTGATGTTTTCAGATGAAAGTAAATTTTGCATTTCATTTGGAAATAAAGGTCCCAGAGTCTGGAGAAAGAATGGAGAGGCACACAATCCAAGCTGCTTGAGGTTTAGTGTGAAGTTTCCACAATCTGTGATGGTTTGGGGAGCCATGTCATCTGCTGGTGTAGGTCCTCTGTGTTTTATCAAGACCAAAGGCAGCGCAGCCGTCTACCAGGAAATTTTAGAGCACTTCATGCTTCCCTCTGCTGAAAAGCTTTTTGGAGATCGAAATTTCATTATCCAGCAGTACTTGGCACCTGTCCACACTGCCAAAAGTATCAATAAGTGGTTTAAAAACAACAGTATCACTGTGCTTGATTGGCCAGCAAACTCGCCTGACCTTAACCCCTTAGAGAATCTATGGGGCATTGTCAAGAGGAAGATGAGAGACCACACCCAACAATGCAGATGAGCTGAAGGCTGCTATCAAAGCAACCTGGGCTTCCTTAACACCTCAGCAGTGCCACAGGCTGCCTCCATGTCAAGCCACATTGATGCAGTAATTCACAAAAGGAGCAGTGACCAAGTATTGAGTGCATTTACTGAACATACATTTCAGTAGGCCAACATTTTGAATTTTAAAATCCTTTTTCAAGCTGGTGTTAGAAAGAATTCTAATTTACTGAGATAATGACTTTATAGCTTACAGCCAATGAAAACCCAAATCATCAACATTAACAGAAATAAACACTTGAAATAGATCACTGTGTTTGTAACGAATCTATATAATATAGGAGTTTAACTTTTTGTATTGAAGAACTGAAATAAATTAACTTTTTGAGGATATTCTAATTTTGTGAGAAGCACTTTGGATTTTGGGCGCTCATTGTCAAAAACCACAGGGTAATAAACAATAACATGCTGTTTATTGCAAAATGGTAGAAAGTTTTCAGCCACTTAACAAGTAAAGATGAAGCACATAAAAACCATAGTTAAACATCATGTGGTCCTGGAAGGTCAGCACAATCTATATATATGGGCGTGTTTAGGTGTTAAAAGGTGAAACTTGATGTGATAAGGAGGATTACCACTTTATGAAAATGCAACTTTATGTTAGGATACTTTGGTACCTCCCATCCGTCAGTTAATTGAGGATTCTCATTCAGCAGAGGCTGACCAAGCTTGTCAAGGCAGAAATTAGTAAAATAAAGAACACTTCCCACAACCTGTAAGAAAGTGTGATACTGAAATTAACCATTTGAATCAAACATCATTAAAATGAACAAGTCTCAGTGGGGAGCACAAGGAATACTGTAGTGTACGTAAAAACCACTAGATTGGTCATTAAAAAGCAAAGCCGAGATGTTGAAGATTAAAACTAGAGGCACATCAATAAGGAACTCCTACAGAACACCTACTTAGCATACAGCAGGGTATGTTTTCACTTATTTCCATGTTAGCAGTGCTGGGGCAGGTTTACACCATTTGACTTGCGGCATTAAAATATCACAGATTAGCAATCTACCTTGCTGATTGCCAGCCATTTGATAAATTGTTTAGACAGGCACCAGTATTATCTTAGGGCCCCGTCTCACATAGTGAGATCGCTAGCAAGATCGCTGCTGAGTCACAAGTTTTATGACGCAACAGCGATCTCGCTATGTCTGACACGTACCAGCGATCAGGCCCCTGCTGTGAATTGCTGGTCGTGTCAGAAATGCTGGACTTTTTTTTTTGATCGCTGGTCTCCCGCTGGCCAGCACGCATTGCTGCGTGTGGTAGGCAGGAGACCAGCGATCAGCTGGTAACCAAGGTACACATCGGGTTTCCAGGCACCGCGCAGCGCCTGGAAACCCGATGTGTACCTTGGTTACCAGCTCCCTGCATCAGCGGGCTGGTATCCAACATACACTGCGGGTTACTAAGCGACGTTACCCGTAGTGTCGCTGTCCTGATCGCTGCCTGTTTGGCAGCTCAGCAGCGATCATGTAGCGACACACCAACGATCCTGACAAGTTCATATCGTTGTCGGGAATCGCTGGTGCGTCGCTATGTGAGACGGGGCCCTTATGCACACAGAACAATCCGTAATCGATAATTCAGTGCACATAGACTGACAGTTTTAAGGGCAGCACATGTCCTGTTTAAACAGGACGGTGTGCCGCACAGAACAATTATTTTTAAGCTTGCTTAAAAATAATTTCCCTAATGAATTAGTGTATTTGCTCACTCATTGGGTGATTGGCAGCCTAATTATACTGGTTGATTATTGTTAACGAGCATTCCTAAAAACAGTCATTCATGATATCCAGCAAGTGTAAACCCAGCTCACAGCCACCCTTTATAAAAAAAAAAAAAGTAATTGAGAAGTATCTGTAAAAAAAAAAATGGATTCAGTTATGGCTTAGTCATATACAGATTAATTTTAGAGGAATAAGCATAGCATATTAAAAAAGGTAGTCAACGGTTGCAATATAAACAGGGAGTACAGCGCTCAGAGTAAAGCTGGTCTGGGAAGCAAGTATATTTTACTAAGCAACCTTGAAAGGAAATGTATCACAAAATGACCTATCCCTTTAATCAGGTTTTATATGTTAAATGTATTAGTGTATTTTTTTCATTTAAGATATTTCTATAAAAAAAAAAAAAATCTTGCAATTTCCTCAAGGACCATCGTGACTGAAACAAATATAGAATAAAATAACTATAATTAAAAATAAAAATTCAGTGTTTAGCAATTTCAAAACCAAGAATAACTTGTTCAATATAATTTGTTTTGGGAAATCAATCCTCTATAAATTGAAAAAAAAAAAATAGTAACGCATTACAGGCATAAAAATGTACAAAACACTCAAACACATGACATGAAGGACAAGGGTGCGTTATAATGGACGGGACAGATCTAATTTCTTTTTTTTTTTTTAAATAAACTCAATGGTACTTTTAAACACATTCCGATAGGAGTCAACAATGAACATTAAGCAGAGAGAGGTGTCTAAGGGCTCTTTCACACGTTTTGATATTACCGGTACGGGAAAAACTAGTATCGGAGATGTCCGTGTGTGTAATACTTGTGGCATGCATGTGGCAACAGTGTGCCACATCAGTACCACACATACCGGCGCCTGGGAAGCAACGGTACTGTTCGTGCAGTTCCTCGGGGCCAGATGCTGAAGACAGCTGTTATTTTCCCATGCTCGTGCTGCAATCAGTGCCAGCAGGGTAAAATGTTGAGTTTTATTCAACTGACAACAGTGAGAGCAGGCGGCGGCGGCTAATGGGAGTATTCATCAGCCGCCACCTCGCAATTAAAAAGATAAAAATAAACGGTGTCAGCTCCCCTGTATTTTTGATAACCAGACAAGCAAAACTGGCAGCTGCAGGCTGTAACCCTCAGCTGTCAGCGTTAGGAAGGCTGGTTATCAATAGAGGGGTCACCATGCTGTTTTTTAACCCACCCATCTTTTTACAACCAGCCTTGCTAAAGCAGACAGCTGGGAGGCTGTTATTCTCAGGCTGGTAAGCGACCATTGATCTTGCCCCCCCAGCCCAAAAGCAGCCTGAAGCCGCACAGAAAAGGTACATCTATTTGATGCGCCAACTCTGACGCTTTGCCTGGCTCTTCCCAATTGCCCTGTGGTGGTGGCAAGTGGGGATCATATATGTGGGGTTGATGTCACCTTTGTATTGTTCGGTGGCATCAAGCCTACTGATTAGTAATGGAGAGGAGTCTATAAGACATCTCTCAATTACTAATCATATAGTTATATTGTAAATAAATACACAGCAAGTATAAAACAAGATTTTTGGTTGCTTACCGTAAATCTATTTCTCGGAGCGCTCATTGGGGGACACAGGAAACCATGGGTGTATGCTGCTGCCACTAAGAGGTTGGCTCCTCCTCTGCAGTATACACCCCACCGACTGGCATGAAGCTAATCAGTGAGAAAGCAGTAGGAGAAGAACATGATAGAACCAAACAACAGAACAGACAACTCAAACACAACCTTAACAATCAGAAGAAAGGACAAGAGTTGCAAAAAAATATGGGAGGGTGCTGTGTCCCCCAATGAGCGCTTCGAGAAACAGATTTTACGGTAAGCAACCAAAATCTTGTTTTCTCGATCGCTCTATTGGGGCACACAAGAAACCATGGGACGTCCCAAAGCAGTTCTTTGGGTGGGAAAAAAATTGGCAGAAAACTCCATACAGGTCGGCAAAGTCCCCAATGCCGACTGCCAGAGCCTTCTGCCTAAACTGGCGTCCGCCGAAGCATAGGCGTGGACCCTGTAAAATTGGGCAAACGTGGGGATGGAAAACCCGGTTGCCACTTTGTAAAGTTGAAGGGCGGATGCCCCATGGTAAACCTCCCCAGGAGGCGCTTACTGCCCGGGTGGAGTGAGCCTTACTCTCAGGGGGGCACTCTGAAAATGACCCGGTAAGCCTCCAATATTGCAGACCTAATCCAACACGCAGTTGTAGCCTTGGAGGCCGGCAGGCCTCTTCGCGCTCCGTCTGGAAAGACGAATAAAAGATCCGTCTACCTGAAGGAGCCGACTTATCCAGGTAGAATCTCACTGCCCGGACCAAGTCTAGCCTGTTCAAAGAACACTTGAGAGAATGAGTCGGAGTCGAACCGAAGGAAGGCCGGACAATATCCTCATTTGAGTGAAAAGGTGGAAACCACCTTGGAAAAAAAGAAGGCGGGAGCCGCAACCCTACGCTATCCTGGTGAAGAACCGGGAAAAAGGGAACGACAGAAGAGAGCCGCCATAGTGAAACCCGTCTGATGGAAGTGATCGCCACCAGAACGGCCACATTCCAGGACAAAAAAAAGACAAGGGAAACTCCCTGAGCGGATGAAAGGGAGCACACCTCATGACCTCTAAAAACAGATCGAGGTCCCAGGGGTCCATAGAATTCTGGAACGGGGAATCCGCATGCGTCACTTCCTGAAAGAGGAGATAGAAGGGTTGGCCCCTGCCGAAGTGACGCAGGCGGACTCTCCTGTTCATCAACCTGAGAGCCAGAATGGGCCGAACTGCGCCATCTTTTCCCGTACAACCAACAGGTTGAATAGAACCTGTGAAGCGATCTCGCTCCGGAACTGGGACGATAACCCCGGAACTGAGAAGAGAGTGGATGGACGCAAAGAAATCGGAGACCAAGGAAGGGCCCCCTGGGGAACGGGATACGACGAACCGATATCAGGGGCGGGAAGTGAACTGCTTTTGTATCCGAGGATACAAACCTCCCTGAGACATGCGTCTTCCCCCAGGTCGAGACGACCACCCAGCCTGGGAGAAAACGCTGGGCTCTGGATCGGAAATCAAGCCGAGAAGGATCTGCCAGCTCTTGACCTGGAAGATCTACTCTGGGAGTTATAGGAACGCCAGGAAGGAGTGGGCCTGAAGGAAGCCTTCTTCTTGGTCTGGCGATTCTGCGGCCTGTGCTGACTTGAAGAATCGTCCGACGCCGAGGAACGGCGAAAAGGCCGAAAAGAGCTGAACTGCCGCCTTTGAACGGGACTGCGAGGCTTGGACTGAGGTAGGAGAGAACTCGTGCCTCCCTTTGCGTCCTTAATGATCTGATCCAACTTAGAGCCGAACAGACGGTCTCCCTGGAAGGGGAGGCCTGGGAGCGACTTCTTCGATGAAAGGTCTGCTTGCCAAGCCTTGAGCCAAACGTTCCTCCGGATGGCTACAGCATTGATGGACGCCTGAGCCGCGCAGGACGCGGCATCCAGGGGGGCCGATACCAAATATTGACCAGCATGGGAAATTTGGTCGGCAAGATCCGCTAGTTCTTTCTGAGGGGCTCCAGCTATGATGCCTTTGCGGAGCTGCTTGGCCCATCGGGCTATTGCCTTTGAGACCCACGTAGAGGCAAAGGCTGGGCATAAAGACGAAGCGGCCGCTTCAGAGGCTGATTTTGCCAGCGATTCTATAATCCTATCGTTGGCGTCCTTGAGGGAAGCTGCATTTGAAAGTGGAAGAACCGTACTGGTGGACAGTCTGGAGACCGGTGGATCCACTGAAGGGGAGATCGTCCAGTTAGTGGTAAGATCCGGGGGGAAGGGATATAGGATGCCAAGGCGCTTCCCTTTCTGAAAACGCCTGGTTGGATTCTCCCTCTCCCTCCTGAGTATTTCCAAGAACTCAGTATGAGGGGCAAAGACCTTGGAAGGTGGCTTGGACCGTCTGAACGAAACCGCCTGATCTGCGGATTCCGCAGCGGTGTCTTTGATGCCTAAGGTCTGATTGACTGCCACAATCAGGCTCTGCACCGTATCCGTCATGCTGGAGGCCTGTTCTGAATCCAGGTCCGACTCATCTTCCGAAAGCGCGTCCGAAGACGCTTCGCCTGACTCCCGAGAGGAGGGCGCTAGAGAAGGATCGCGCCGTGAACGGTCTTCTGGTGATGCGGAGCGGGAAGAGGACCTGGAACGGTGCTCCAATCTAGGTCTCTTACGGCCTGAGTTGGAAGGACCGGGCTGTGAGTCTTGTGACCCACTGGCGGCCACGCTGGGGAGCAATCTGTCCAAAACGGACACTAGGATCTGTGACACCCTGGTGAGGTCCGCCACGGATTGTGACAGAAACAGCCCACTTCGGGGTAGGGGGCTCCAAACCGCCAGGGACAGAAGGGGGTTCCTGGGTGGGTACCGTGGGGTCGCTGCAGGCCTGGCAGAGGGGAGACGACTGACCTGAAGGGAGTCTGCCATTACAAGAAGAGCACACAAAGTATTTTACCAGGGTGGAGGAGGAAGAGGAAGGAGGAGTGAGTGTGGACTCTCCCTTATGCTTAGGCATGGTGAAAGCGATCCCACTAACTGATGCCAGAGAGGTTGGGGGACAGAAAGGAGACAGAGGAGAGTGTCAGCTCTGCAGGGCAGAGCACTCACGGTTTTGGATGTCTGCTCCTGAAGTATGATATCTGAGGCTGAAGGAGCCGAAGATGGCGCCTGTCCCGGGAGAAAAAACGCGCGCTGCTTAGAAGAAAAAAATTCCCCCTCTTAGTGACGAAGGGAGAGGCAGGGGGGCGGAGCAGAGAGCCAATAACAGGGCAAATGGCTGCTGCTCCGGCCCACAGTGACGCTGGGTAAGGTGGGCAGAGCTTAAGGCAGTGCTGTAAGAAAAGTCGGGCGGGAGAAAAGCCCGCCCGGAAGCCAGGGGGCAGAGCTTCACTAGGCCCAAATTGAAGCCGGGGCCTCGATTAGCACCGGCGGTCGCTGGAGGAGGGGAGGGCGGCGCGGAGGCCCCAAAAGGCATAGAAAGGGGGGGCCCCTACAAGAAAAACTTAGCGCTATCAGCGTAGCCCCAAGAAGAAGCGCTTAAAGGTCGGGACCCGGCACAGAAGGTGGAGGTGACCTGGGGAAGGAGGATCTTAGGGGTACCCAAGGGCACTGTCCGCAGGACTGAACCCGGAATGAGGGGAGAGTCTCATGACCGCTTCTCTCGATGGTCCTATGTTTTTGTTTATTTTTTCTGTCTTCTTTTCTTCTATCTTCTTGCTATGTGGGAGGAAAAAGCAGGACAATACCTCCGAAGATCTTTGGACGTCCGGGATCCAGATGCGGGACGTCCGTGTCTCCGTCACCGACAGGCTTTGGTGGTCGAGTAGGTGGGAGACGGAGGCAGGTCCGGGTCTTTTCCCTGTGGTCACCTAAACACCCGTCCGTGTTAGGTATCTGCGGGGGTCCTGCCGAGGTAACAGACATATGAGGATACGGGGTGGCAGTACACGCCGTACTCAGTCTCTGCGCGGGAATACAGTAGTGACTGTTCACACTGCATCCCTCCGGAAGGTACTTGAAAAGGAACGACGCACAATAGGTAGATATGGGTCTCCGGAGAGACCCGTGTCCACCTCCTACTGACACTAAGCTAAAACTGATTAGCTTCATGCCAGTCGGTGGGGTGTATACTGCAGAGGAGCCAACCTTTTTTGCATATGCATAGCGTCAGCGCCTCCTAGTGGCAGCAGCATACACCCATGGTTTCCTGTGTCCACCAATAGAGCAATCGAGAAAAGTCTTTTATTTGAAATAAAATAGGGATTTTTGTGTACTTACCGTAAAATCCTTTTCTCCGAGACGCTCATTGGGGGATACACGACCATGGGTGTTATGCTGCTGCCACTAGGAGGACACTAAGCTAATACACAAAGAAATTGGCTCCTCCACTGCAGTATGCACCCTCTGCTGGCTCTATCCTGAACCAGTTTGGTGCAAATGCAGTAGGAGATAATCAATATCATATCAAAGTACAATCATTCACGTAATATTAGAGAACACCACATCAAATGAAAGAAACAAGCAGAAGTCCTTAGCCTAAAAGGGTGGGTGCTGTGTTCCCCAATGAGCGTCTCGGAGAAAAGGATTTTACGGTGAATACACAAAAATCCCTATTTCTCCTTCTCCTCATTGGGGGACACACGACCATGGGACGTCCTAAAGCAGTCCCTGGGTGGGAAACAGCACGACAGTTGAAACCTCATGTACCAACGGGTCAAATCTGCCCTACAGAAGTGATACTGCCGATTGAAGAATCCGTCCGCCAAGGGGCGCCTCAGCAGAAGCTTGAGTGTTATGATTCGGTAGCTGAGGAGTGCAGGCAAAAAGGTAATACACCAGAGCAGTTGGAATCTATGAGATTGCAGTACCCTGACTAACCACCACAACTAGAGGCAGCCGTGGAGCGTTCCTACGTTGGTCCTAGACGCCTCGTCACAGCCTGAGAAACTGTCTACACCTAAAGATAGAAATAGGAAAGCTATCTGCCCCGGAGCAGAACCCCAAAGATAATAGCAAGCCCCCAAACATATAATGGCGGTTAGACAAGACGAAATACAAACACAGACAGAAAATAGTATGAGCAAACGTTGGGGCCCAAACTAACTAAATAGAAAAGGATAGGAAGGGTACTTACTGCAATCCCAAAAAAAACCCTGAAAGCACCAACTCTACTAATTTCAAAATCACCTGAGATCACACGACCTCTACCACCTAAATTAGTTCTCTGGTGTAACAAAATCAAAACAGCAGCCACTGAAAAAACTGGAAAAAGCAAATGTACAAACATCAGTGGCTGAACTGAACAGAGAGGGCAAAAGCCCCCCCGAGGGGACCCAGAAGGCCCCCACCGAAGTGCAGGACAAAATGCAAAAATCAGCAAAGAAACAAAAAGAAGGAAATGTCTTATCTGTTAGCAGGAGATGCAGACACAACACAGCAGGCTACAAGAGAAACTGGAAACAAGGATTCAGACCAGAACAATTGATCACCGGCAACCCTGATGGGAAGGTGACTCCCTTAAATAAGACCAATCAGAAACACCTGACTGCCAGTCCCCACAATCATCACTGAACAGACCAGCACCGCTTGTAACCACCAGAGGGAGCCTCTGCTCAGAGCTCATCTCAAACCCATTCACAACACTTGAGTATGACTGTTGTAATGCCTAACAAATGTGCAGTCTGGACCGGGTCTCAGCCTTGCAGACTTGCTGTGCCGATGCCTGGTGCTGATGGCCCAGGAGGCCCCCACTGACCGAGTGGAGTGTGCCTTAATCTCCGCCGGGATAGGCTGACCTCTGAAACGGTCAGCTTCTAGAATCACTGAACGGCTGCATCTGGCTGTTGTAGCTTTAGAAGCAGGTAGACTCTTTCTGTGCCTCTCCGGAAGCACAAAGAAAAAGGAATCCGATTTGCGAAAAAGCCCTGTTCTGGAAATGTATTTACTGAGTGCCCTCACCAAATCCAAAGTGTGGAGAGCTTTTTCAGTCCGATGGGCCGGAGCTGGGCAGAACAAGGGCAAGACTATGTCCTCATTCAAATGAAAAGGAGGAACGACCTTAGGCAAGAAGGACGGAGACGTCCGCAACACCACCTTGTCAGGTTTGCAAGACAAAACCTCCAATTCTGAAACCCGCCTGAAGGACGTTATTGCCACCAGAAAAGTAACTTTCCAAGAGGGGAAAGTGACGTATCCTGCGGGGGTTCGAAGTGAGCCTCCTGCAAGGCTGCTAGGACCAAACTAAGGTTCCAGTGGCATCATGTAGGGAGAGACGAGATGAGACACCCCTTGTATGAAGGTCTTAATCCTCGATTTGGTAGCTATCAGTCGCTGGAACAGGACGGATAGGGCGGAAATTTGGCCCTTGAGAGAAGCCAGTGCTAGACCTGAGTCTAACCCTGACTGGAGGAACTCCAAAATGGAAGGAATAGAAAAAACACGAGTGGGGAACACCCACAGGTTCTGCACCCACAGACAAAGGCTTTCCAGATGCAATGGTAAGTGCGCATGGATGTAGGTTTCAGAGCGTGAATCTTAGTGGAAACTACCTGCTGAGAGAAAACCGGCCTGGGCTAGAATCCAGGATTCAATGGCCATGCCGCAAAACTCAGAACCCTGGAGTTCTGGCGAAAAATCGGCCCCTAAGATAGAAGATCTGGGCGGTCTAGTAACTACCAGGGGGTGTCGGCAATTAGTTACACAATCTCCATGAACCACAGTCAGCGTGGCCAGTCTGATGCAACAAGAAATTCCCTCCGCCTTGACAGTCCAGATGATCCTTGGGATTAACGGAAGCGGTGGAAAAGTGTAAGGAAGGCGAAACTGGTGCCACGGAAGCACCAGAGCATCCGACCCAATGGCTAACGGGTCACGAGACCGAGCTACGAATGCCAGGACTTTGGCGTTTAGCCTGTAGGCCATCAGATCCTCATCCGGAGTTCCCCAGCATAGGCAACTCTGCTGGAAGATTTACGCGAGAAGGGACAGCTCTCCTGAGGCCAGACTCTGATGGCTGGGAAAAACTGCCACCCAATTCTATACACCCGGAATATGAAATGCAGAGATGACTGAGCGGTTTTTCTCTCTCTGCCCACTGCAGAATGTGTGCTACTTGGAGCATCGCTCTACTGCCTTCGTGTGCCCCCCTGACGGTTGGTGTACACCACCGCTAAGGCGTTGACCAACTGAATCCGAATAGTACGAACAGCCAGAAATCGAAGGAATGCTGAAGGGCTAGCTTGATTGCCCAAATCTCAAGAATATTGGACGGAAGGCGCGATTCCTGGATGGACCAGCGTCCTTGAGCAGTGTGGTGACGGAAGACCGCTCCCCAACCTAGAAGACTGGCGTCGGTGGTCACCACCAGCCAGTGGACTGGGATGACCTTCGCTGACTCAATGAGAATGTTGACGTTTACCACTGAGAGATAGCCTGATCTGGGGGTACAGGCGAAGGTCTGGATTTATGTACCAAGCTGACTGCTTGGACGGAGTTGCAATAGGGCAAAAGGTACTGCCTCGACCGTCGCTACCATTTTCCCCTGGACTTGCATGGTGAACCGCCAGAAATGAGGGAGGGTAAGGGAAAACTCCCAGGCTCCTTGGGTTACCGCCGAGAATTTTCTCTGGAGGGAGAACTACCGACCTGCGGGAAGTGACCATGATCGTCCCGAAAAAAGGAGCGATGTCGGGACGGGGCTGGGGATGTCTTCCTTAAGTATACTCGCCAACCTAAGTAAGAGAGAGTGTCCACAGTAACACTGACACTCTCTGCACAAGCCTGGCAAAACGAACCTTTGCTGAGGGGGTCGAGAAGGAAGGGCAGAATCACTATGCACCGAGAGTGCAGGATAGACAAGACAGCTGCCATTACCTTGGTGAACACTGTGGGGGCAGTGGCGAGCCCGAAGGGCAAGGCGGTGAAATGGAAATGCTTGTTTCCGATCGCAGGAATCTTTGGTGACTTGAAAAGATTGGAATGTGAAGGTATGCGTCCTCGAAGTCGACAGACGCAAGGTATTTTCCTTTTTTCAGCGAGGAAATAACAGAACAGAGATTCCATTCTGAAATGGCATATGCTGACAAACCAGTTCAACAGTTCTAGGTCTAGGATGGGACACACGGTTCTGTCCTTCTATGGGACCACGAACAGATTTGAGTAAAAACCCTTCAACGTTTCTGTGTGGGGGACAGAGTACACCAAGTTTGGCATTAGCAGGGTGCGCTTGTGCACAGGCGGGGGTCGCAGGCTGCACAAGTTGCGGTACGGTTTTTTTTGTCGTAGCGGGGCCTTGCCTGCGGCACATGAGGTAAACACCACTGTGTGTGTGTGTGATTTATCCGTGCTTTTAGATGCCTGCGATTGAGACATGTATGTAGGTGCTGCTTAGAGGCTGCCATCGGGAAGGGGTTAATGGCTGTTTATCAGCTTACCCAGGTCCTGTGATCGTGTCCCCAAAGATGATGTCTGTGCGGCTTAAGACACACGTTCGTTGGGAGATGGCATCTCCAGCCTGGTTAGACGTACGTTGACCGGGAGTGTTCTCAGAGAGCAAGGAGAGCGCTTCTCGTGAAAAACGAGAAGCGCCAGCTAAAAAAGGAAGGGGGGGGGGGAGCTAGGGCCTAGGGTGGAATGAGGCCGCAGCGCTTCTCGCTCTGAGCGAGAAGCGCCGAAAAAAGAGGGCGGAGCTAGCCGGGTGGGCAGAGTTGGGCCTATGCTGGCTAGAAGCCGGGACCTAAATTTTTGATCGCGGTCGCGTCGCGGTTATGGCGGCATCGCAGTAACGGCAGCGGCCATGTCGCGGTAATGGCGGAGGCACCTGTATCCGCCGCGGAAATGGCGGAGTCCGCAATGCAGCGGCGGCCGCGATAGAGAAAAGATAAAGGCCTCAGCACACGTATCCCCCCCTTGGAGGAACCCTGTGCAACCCACAGGGCATGAAGCAGCCAAGCCGCGGTGCAGAGCCAGAGGTAAACTGGAGATTTTTGCACGGATTGTTTCCTCAATCCACCGTCCCTTGGGTAGGGAGGTGGAAAGGTTTCTATAGCCGCCTGTCACCATCTGCTTTCTGACAGTGGTGGTGCAGTGGGGCCGCACGGACGCCGCATGCAGCCTCTGAATGTTACCTGAGGTAATTTTTCTTGTCACGTTGGTGAGGCGGGCTGGCATGTCCGGCTGAAGAACCTGGCTCCAGAAGGGGTACTTTGGGGCAACACCCCATGTTCCCGTCTGTTGCTGAAGTGGGGAGAGAGGACCCATTGAAGGAATCCGTCGCCCCTGAGGAGAGCTCAGGCCGGCATTGAGGTTGCAGGAGGTGATACGGGGAGACGACACTCCGAGTGCCTGCTTCTTGGTGGTTTTGGGAGATCGGGATCTTGAAAGGCCCCGTCGCCCCTTGAATCCGTAGAAAAAGAGTAAAAAAGTAAAAATCAAAATAATAACGTAGGGGTCTGAAGCCAGACCCTAGTGCCTCCTACAGACACTAAGCAAGAACTGGTTCAGGATAGAGCCAGCAGAGGGTGTATACTGGAGAGGAGGAGCCAATTTCTTTGTGTATTAGCTTAGTGTCCTCCAAGTGGCAGCAGCATAACACCCATGGACGGACGTGTGTCCCCCAATGAGGCAAAGGAGAAAACAAAAACACACTTTTTTAGTTTTATTTAAAAATACCAAAACACAGTTATTCTCACCTAACGCCCATTCCATTGAAGCCTCCGTCTCCTGTAATAAAACAAATAAAAAAAAACCCATATCCATCACCTGTTCGTTGTTGTGTCCCATGCCGTAATCAATGTCTGGGGATAAAAATTTGTCAACGTGCACGGTGCCAAGATGCGACTGACCAGACCGAAAACCACTGATAAATGAGCTGCTGCGAGAACAGCATCAGTGACCTCATCGAGGTTACAGCAGGTCACTGATGCTGCGTTCCCAGCCGGGCTGAGCTGCAGTGACCTCAGCACCGTAAGAAAAACCCAGTGATGAGATCACAGCAGTTCAAAGCCCTAGCTGGGAACGCAGCCTCAGAGAGCCTCAATGAGGTCACCGCTGCTCACTGATGCTGCGCTCGCAGAAGTTCATTGCTCAGTGGTTCTCAACCTGGCCAGTCACAACTTGGCACTATCCAGGTTGAAAATAATTTATCCCCAGACATGGATTACGGCGTGGGACAGAACGACGGACAGGTGAGGGATAAGTTTTTTTTAAAATTTTTGTTTTATTACAGGAGACGAGGGCTTCAATGGAACGGGTGTTAGGTGAGTATAACTGTTTGTTATTTTTAAATAAAAATGGAAGAGTGCTTTTTCTTTTTAATTCAAATAAATGTGTCTACTTACAATACAGCTATAGGATTAATAATGGATAGGTGTCTCAGACGCCTCTCTATTACTAATCTGTGGGCTCAATGTCACTACTTCACAAATATGAACCACACTAGCCATTGGCTGGTTGTATAAAAAAAAAAAAAAAAAAA
>VIAB01003070.1:148893-161364 GCA_009801035.1 Oophaga pumilio
ATGCACAGATTGAGATCTAGGCAACGATCTCAATCTGCGCATGCGCTGCCTCCGGCAGCCATTATCCCAGAGGCCATATTGATTTCCCCAGGCGAAGACTGAGATCTCGGCAATGAGGTAATAGATGTGCAAGGCATCGAGGCAATAGATGTGTGAGGGCTCCGGGCTTTAAGAAAATGTCGCCGGAGCCCCCGGCACCACCGCACCATCATCTCCCTGCAGCGTCGGACGTCAGAAAATGTTCCCGGAGCCCCCAGCACCACCATCGCCCTGCAGCGTCAGACCAGGACCACCGGAAGAAATGCCCAACTCCTGCAGCCACAACGCTAAGTGTAACTACCATACATTCCGACTATAAGACGCACCCCCATCTTCCTCACAAATTTTTGGGGAAAAAAAAGTTCGTCTTATAGTCCGAAAATTATGGTACCTTTATTTCAATAGCGGCGATTGAGGTTAGAATACAGGGATTTTTGTGTGTACTCACCGTAAAATCCTTTTCTCCAAGCCACTCATTGGGGGACAAAGGACCATGGGTGTTATGCTGCTGCCACTAGGAGGCTGACACTAAGATGATACTAAATAAGTTAGCTCCTCCTCTGCAGTATACACCTTCAAGCTGGCTCCGAGAAAACCAGTTCGGTGCAAAAGCAGTAGGAAAAAAAATATTAACATAGAAAAGTACAACATGACAACTTAAAGAACAGGCATAATCCATTAGGTTAACAGGGAGGGTGCTGTGTTCCCCAATGAGTGGCTCGGAGAAAAGGATTTTACAGTGAGTACACACAAAAATCCCTGTTTCTCCTTCGCCTCATTGGGGGACACAGGACCATGGGACGTCCCAAAGCAGTCCCTGGGTGGGAAAAACACCACAAAGGATTAGGCTTCACGTAACAACTGCCTAGATGTGCGCCACAGCGGCCTGCAGAATTCTTCTGCCCAGACCGACATCCGCGGAAGCCTGAGAGTGAATATTATAGTGTTTCGAGAAGGTATGTAGACTGGACCAAGTTGCAGCCTTACAGACCTGCTCCGCCGACGCCTGATGCCGAATGGCCCAAGAAGCCCCTACCGCCCGAGTGGAGTGTGCCCTGATCCCCACTGGGATGGGCTGACCTCTGACACGGTATGACTCCTGGATGGTGGAACGAATCCACCAGGCTATTATACACTTTGAAGCGGCGAAGCCCTTCCTATGACTTTCGGGGATAACGAACAGAGCATCCGTCCTTCTGAAGGACGCCGTCCTCAAGACATACCTTCTCAGAGGTCTGACGAGGTCCAGCGTGTGGATTGCTCTTTCCATCTTGTGAACAGGGGCTGGACAAAATCAAGGGAGAACAATGTCCTCGTTAATATGGAAGGAGTTGACCTTTGGCAAAAAGGACAGGGACGGCTTAAGGACAACCTTGTCCTGGTGAAAATTAAGGAAAGGCACCCGACAGGAGAGAGCGGCTAGTTCCGAAATGCGTCTGATAGACGTGATCGCAACAAGGAAGACGACATTCCAGGACAGAAAAACCAAAGAAATATCCTGAAGTGGTTCAAAAGGGGGGTTCCTGTAGGGCACTCAGAACCAAGTTAAGGTCTCAAGACTCTAAAGGCATGCAAAAGGAAGGAGCCACATGTGAAACCCCTTGCATGAAAGTCTTCACCTGAAGTCTTGTTGCGATCCTTTTTTGAAATAAGACAGATAGAGCGGAGATTTGGCCCTTGAGAAAGCAGAGGCCAGGCCCGAATCCAGACCAGCCTGTAGGTACTCTAAAATGGTGGAAATGGAGAAGACGAGAGGAGAAGGGCCATGATCCTTGCACCAAGCAAAAAAATGTCTTCCAGGTACGGTGATAAATCCGTACCGAAGTGGGTTTACGCGCACTAACCATTGTGGAGGCGACTTGTTGAGAAAACCCAACCTGGGTCAAAAGTTCAGGATTCAACAGCCACGTCGTTAAACACAGGGCCCCTGAGTTTGGGTGGTAAATCGGACCCTAGGAAAGCAGATCTGGACGATCCGATAGCCTCCAGGGTACGTCGGCGACGAGGCGCAACAACTCTGCGAACCATGCGTGGCGAGGCCAGTCCGGAGCTACCAGGATCACTGGGAATCCTTCCGCCTTGACCTTCCTGATGACCCTCGGAAGGGTAGCAGGGGAAAAATGTATGGAAGACGAAAGTGGCACCACGGAAAACCAGAGCATCCACTCCGATTGCTCTTGGATCTCGAGACTGCGCTATAAACTGGGGAACTTAGGCATTCAGTCTGGATGCCATCAGATCCACATCTGGGGTCTCCCAGCGAAGACAGATCTGGTTGAAAACTTCCGGATGAAGGTCTCACTCCCCCGAGGCGAGCCCCTGACGGCTGAGAAAATCTGCCGTCCAGTTTTCTACGCCTGGAATGTGCACCGCTGAGATTAACGAGTGGTTCTTCTCTGCCCAACGGACAATGTGAGTTACCTCGGACATGGCAGCCTTGCTGCGGGTACCACCTTGATGACTGATGTATGCCACGGCCGTGGCGTTGTCCGATAGAATTCGGATGGGGTGACCCGCTAGAAGATCATGGAACTGCTGCAGGGCCAGTCGTATTGCACGGATTTCCAGAACATTGATTGGGAGCCTTGATCTCCGGATTGACCAGCGGCCCTGAGCAGTGTGGTGACGAAAGACTGCTCCTCAGCCCAAAAGATTGTCATCGGTAGTCACCACTAGCCATTGAACCGGGAGTTAAGACTTCCCCCTGATTGAGGGAAGAGCTCAATGTCCACCATCTGAGAGCTTGCCTGACCCTCAAAAGTAAATGGTACCTGCGGTCAAGGGAGAGCAGGCTCCTGTCCAAAGCCGCCAGAAGAGCATGCTGAAGGAAACAAAGGTGCATCTGCGCAAAAGGGACCGCTTCCATTGCGACCACCATTTTCCCCAATAGCCTCATGGCAAACCGGATGGAATGAGGGGGATGAATTACAAAGTGCGGGAGCTCATTGTTGAAGGGTTAGGACTTTGTCTCGAGGGAGAATTACCAACCCTCGAGTGTCCATGTTCATCCCTAAAAAGGATATCTGCTGGGCTGGGACGGGGGAGGATTTGCTGAAGTTTATCAGCCAGCCCAGGCGAGAAAATACTGCAAGTGATGCGGACGGACTCCGCGCAGTAGTAGAAAGTAGGACCTTTGACCAAAAGGTCGTCCAGATATGGTAAAATGACCATGCATTGAGAACGCAAGATGGACATGATGGTCACCATGACCTTTGTCAACACTCAGAGCCATCGCGAGGCCGAAGGGCAGGGCCGTGAATTAAAAATGCTCTCCTTGCTCTCTGACAACACTCCCGGTCAACGTACGTCTAATCAGGCTGGAGATGCCATCTCCCAACGAACGTGTGTCTTAAAGCTGCACAGACATCTTTGGGGAACAACTATGAGGCAACTGACTAACAGGGTGGGTGCTGTGTCCCCCAATGATTGGCTCTGGGAAAAGGATTTTACGGTGAGTACACACAAAAATCCGTTTCTCCGTCGCCTCATTGGGGGACACAGGACCATGGGACGTCCCAAAGCAGTCCCTGGGTGGGAAAACAGGACAACAGTTGAAACCTCGTAACCAAATGCATAACCAATTAAACGGGTAAGAGAAGACTACAGATGCGAAACGGCTGATTGCAGAATCTGTTTGCCAAGAGCAGCATCAGAAGAAGCTTGAGCATGAACATTGTAATGCTTAGCAAATGTGTGAAGACTGGACCAAGTCGCAGCCTTGCACACTTGCTGTGCCGAATGGCCCAGGAAGCCCCCACTGACCGAGCGGAGTGTGCCTTAATAACTGCCGGGATAGGCTGACCCTTGACACGGTAGGCTTCTTGGATCGCAGAGCGGATCCATCTGGCTATCGTGGCCTTGGAAGCAGGTAGGCCCTTTCTGCGTCCCTCCGGAAGCACGAAAAGGGCATCTGATTTGCGAAAAGACGCAGTCCTGGAAATGTACCTGCGGAGAGCCCTCACCAAATCGAAAGTGTGAAGAGCCTGCTAAGTACGGTGGACCGGCGCAGGACAGAACGAGGGCAGGACTACGTCCTCATTTAAATGAAAAGCCGAGACATCCTAAGCACCACCATGTCCTGGTGAAAAATCAGAAAGGGAGGTTTACAAGACAAGGCTGCCAACTCCGAGACCAGTCTGATGGAGGTTATTGCGACAAGAAAAACAACCTTCCATGACAGAAGAGAAAGAGAAACGTTTTGTAATGGCTCGAATGGAGTCTCTTGTAAGGCACTGAGGACCAGATTAAGGTCCCAAGGTTCCAAAGGCCTCTTGTATGGGGGTACAAGGTGCGACACTCCCTGAATAAACATCTTAACCTGGGGCTTAGACGCTATCCTTCGCTGGAAAAGCACTGAGAGAGCAGAAATTTGACCCTTGAGGGAAGATAGCGCTAACCCTGAATCCAACCCTGCTTGGAGAAACTCCACAATGGAATGGGTGGAAAACACCAACGGAGAACGACCTTTATCCTTACACCAGGAGAAAAAGGTTTTCCAAACACGATGGTAAATGCGCATGGAAATAGGCTTCCTGGCGTTGATCATGGTAGTCACAACCCGTTGTGAGAAACCGGCCTGGGCTAGAATCCAGGATTCAATGGCCACGCCGTCAAATTCAGCGCTCTCAAGTTCTAATGGAAAATGGGACCCTGAGAGAGAAGGTCCGGACGGTCCGGTAACCTCCAGGGGACGTCAGCGTACCACGGCCGGCGCGGCCAGTCTGGAGCGATAAGAATTCGAGGAATGCCTTCCGCCTTGATCTTCCGAATGACCCTGGGAATTAACGGAAGAGGAGGGAAGATGTAAGAGAGACGAAACTGGCTCCAAGGGAGGACTAGAGCATCCGAGCCAATGTCTAGTGGGTCGTGGGACCGGCCTATGAATGTCAGAACTTTGGCATTCAGTCTGGATGCCATGAGGTCCACATCCGGAGTGCCCCACGGCTGGCAAATCTGATGAAACACTTCTGGGTGAAGGGACCATTCTCCCTAAGCTAGACCCTGGCGGCTGAGGAAATCCGCCGCCCAATTTTCCACTCCCGGAATGTGAACCGCGGAGATGAGTGAGTGATTTGACTCGGCCCATCGCAGAATGTGCGTCACTTCGAGCATCGCACTTCTGCTTCTCGTGCCACCTTGGTGATTGATGTACGCCACGGCCGTGGCGTTGTCTGACTGGTTCGGGATGGGACGACTGGCCTGATAAAAGGGAACTGCGAGAGCCTTTGACTTTGGGTGGTGAGACTGGAAGAAATGCCTTGGCGGAAGGGACAAGAATTCGATCTTGTATCCGGAGGCTACAAGATCTCGGACCCACTGGTCGTGAACGACCGACAACCAGACCTCGAGAAACAAGAGTAGGCGGCCGCCAACCCTGTTTGTGACCTCCGGACACGGCAATGAGTCATTAAGAGGAGAACTTGCGAGATGAGGGACCCTTGGGTCCGGACCGGGAGGATCTGTTTCTCCAGCACTGAGAGGGCTTGAACGAGGGTTGAGAGCCCCTGTCCCTGCGAGAAGGACGGGCTGCGCGAGAGGAGGTGAATGCGGAAGACCAGTTTGAAGTGGTACGAAAGGGCCGGAAGCGAACTTGATGCTGGGCCCCAAAGGGTCAGGTGGGCCTACGCTGAGGGAGGAATTTACTTTTGCCACCAGTAGCATCGGAAATGATCTGGTCAAGTTTTTCTCCGAAGAGACGCCCACTTTGATACGGCATTGAAGTTTAAGACTTTTTTGAAGCAGAGTCTGCCCGCCACTCTCGGAGCCATAAAGCTCTCCTAATGGTAACGGCGTTTGCAGCTGCAAGCGCGGCACAGTTAGCCGCATCTAGAGAGGCATGAACGACGTAGTCCCCTGCTCGGGCAATCTGGTAAGCGAGGTTAACCGCCTCGGGAGGAAGAGAATTGTCGCACCCAGTCTTAACTAGGGCCTCTGCCCAAGCTACCATGGCCCTGGCCACCCAGGTGGCGGCAAAGGAAAGAAAGAGCTGCTCCGGCAGCTTCGAAGACGGACCGAGCGAGATTGTCAATCTGTCGATCGGTCAGGCTTTTGATCGATGAACCGTCCGAAAGAGACAGCAGGGTTTTGGAAGCAAGCCAGGATATGGGTGGATCCACTGCAGGGGACTCTGTCTACTCCTTCGACAAAGCTGCTGAGAAAGGGTACCGAGCTTCCAGCGGCTTCTGCCCTGAGAAACGTTTGTCTGGGCGACTTCTATGTCTCTGGACAATGTCCGTAAACTCCGGGTGGTTAGCAAAAACCCTGTGAGGGCGTTTGGTCCTTTTGAAAGACAGTGCGATCCGGATTAGTCCCGGGTTCTTCGTCGAATCTCAGGGCTTTATTAACTGCCTCGATGAGATAATCTAAGGACTCCTGGTACTCTAGTGAGCCCGGGTCTACGGCCACATCTGACTCGTATTCAGAGTCGTGATCGCTATCAACCCCTGGAGAGGGGGAGCAAGAAATCGAGCTTGCGGATGTCGAGACGCTAGAGGGCTTAGGAGACAAATTATGGGGACGTTTCCTAGAAGGCCGCCTCGCTGCTGCTGCGCACCGGCCCGTCTGAGGAAGATTCTCTGAAAACTGAAGGGCCTTCTGCTGGTAAAGGAATGCCCTGGCTTGAGGAGGAACCACGGAAAGATTCCAAGGCCTTAGTCAGGGAATCCATGGACTATGCCAAGGACGTGGCCCACTCGGGAGGAATAGGCCCACTGGGGTCGGCATTAGCAGGGGGCTCCTGGGCGCATGAAGGGGCGCAGGCCGCACAGAATGAGGAACCATGCTTTCGTGGTAGTGAGGTATTGCATGAGGCACACGAGGCATACAGGACTGTGTGTGTTTTGTCAGCTCTTTTGGAGCTCTTTGATTGTGACATTTTGCAAATTAAGTGAGCCTGGAGACTGCTGCAGGGAAGGGGTTAAGCGCTGTGTAAACTTACCCAGGGTTTTATGTCCGTGTCCACCAAAAGAAGAAAGGAATGGAGACAAGTTGAGGTCTGTCAGACGCTGGAGTCTCAGGAGACGCTGCGGCGTTGAGAGGAGAAATGGTGGCCGAGAATGATTTGGCGCTTCATGTTTCTGACGAGAAGCGCCAGAAAAAAGGTGGGCGGGGACATACAGGGGGGCCGGGAAGCAGGCGCAGCACTCCCTGACCAAGGGAAAGCGCTAAAAAACCGTGGGCGGAGCTACCCGGGAGGGCGGAACTGAGGCCTACCCTGGTGAAAAGCCGGGGACTAAAGTAGAGGGGCATCTGCGGCAGGCGGCCCTGTTAAAGAAACTGCGGCCACGGCGACGCCGCGCTGGACGGCCGCAGCGGTGACCGTGGGGGCCGCAGCGGCGCAGGAGGTGAGGCCGCAGCGGCGGCTCCTTGGAATAATGGATCAGGCCGCGGCGGTGGTGCTCGGCCAGGCCACGGTGCTGAAGGGGGCCCACGGTGCTATTGGGGGGCTTCTGCAGAGGCTGCTATGGGGCAGCAGCTGCTGGAGGAGGCCGAGACAGCGGAGCTGGAGGGTGCTGTATGTACTCACTGATGTTGGGGGCCAGTGGCCCATGTAGTCATGTCTCCTCAATCCGCCATCCCTTTGATAGGGAGGCGGAGAGGGTTAAATTCCCAGCACCAGGCTCTTTCATGGCAGTGGTGGTGCAGAGGGGGACTCTTGACAGTCTGAAGGCCTGGCTCCGGAAGGGGGTACATGGGGGCGACACCCCATGTTCCCGTCCGTTGCAGGTGTGGGGAGAACGGACCCATTAAAGGGATCGGTTGCCCCAAAAAGAGCTCAGGCGAGATATCGTTGCAGGAGTGGGTACGGGGAGGCGACACTCCGCATTCCCGCCTGTTGAAAATTTTTGGGAGATCGGGACTTTCTATAAGACCCCGTCACCCTTCTATTCCATGAAAAAAAGATAATTTGGAAAAATAAAATTAGAAAAAAATTTGAAAAAATTGGGGTCTGAAGCCAGACCCTAGTGCCTCCTACAGACACTAAGCAAGAACTGGTTCAGGATTGAGCCAGCAGGTGTATACTGCAGGAGAAGGAGTTGAGTTAATCTTTTTTTGTGTATTGCTTAGTGTCCTCCAAGTGGCAGCAGCATAACACCCATGGTCCTGTGTCCCCCAATGAGGAGACGGAGAAATCTGGATATGCAGGCAAGAATCTCAGATGTCGATGGATGCCAAGAATTCCCTTCTTCCATAGAAGTGATGACTGAACGCAGACATTCCATGCAGAAAATGACGGACTTTGACGAACCTGTTCAGAATTTTGAGGTCTGGATTGGGTCTCACCTTTCAGTCCTTCTTTGGGACAACAAAAAGGTTTGAGTAAAAACCCTGAAACCTTTCACTTTCTGGGACGGGGACAATGACGCCATTGTAACGCAATGCGTCTATGGCTCAGAAAAAGCCTTTGCCCTTGAATCTGATGGGAGGATGAGAAAGGAAGAAACCGCAAAATCGATCTTGTATCCGGACGACACCAGATCGGACTCATTCGTCGTGGACGATGGAAAGCCAGGTCTGACGAAATAGAAGTAGGTGGCCGTCTACCCTGCTGGTGTAGACCGGATAAAGCCAGGAGTCATTGGGCGGAAGATCTTTGAGACCTAGGTCCCCTAGATCTAGACAGTTTGGGTCGAGATTTCCACTGCTGGTTGGGCCTATAGGAGACCTGGGATCTGCTGTCCCTGCGTGGAGAGCACCGTGACCCAGAAGAAGTGTTAGTGTACCAGCCCGGATTGGAGTGATAGGATCGGAAACAGAATTGTTGTCTGCGAAAAGGACGCCTAAGTCTCTGTTGGGGAAGAAATTTGCTCTTCCCTCCCGTAGCATCAGAAATAAGCTGATCCAGCTTTTCTCCAAATAAGCGGCCACTCTGATAAGGCAAAGATGTGAGACTTTTTTGACGCAGAGTCCGCTTTCTACTTTCTGAGCCATAATGCTCTTCTGATCATGATGGAATCAGCTGCTGAAAGAGCAGCACAGCCGGAAGCATCCAAAGATGCATGTACCAGGTAATCTCCTACTCGAGAAATTTGACTGGCAAGGTGCGCTGCCTCCGGGTGAAGGTTACTGCTCTGAAAGGACTTCGCTAAGGTCTCCGACCGGAAGACCATTGCCTTAGCTACCCAGGCTGCAGCGAAGGATGGATAGAGAGCCGAACCTGAGGCCTCAAATACCGAGCGAGCCAAATTTTTTATCTGGCGGTCCGTGGGAGTTTTAATGGATGACCCGGCCGGCACGGACAGAAGAGTTTTGGATGCCAGGTGAGATACTGGGGGTCCACAACCGGAGTTTCAGCCCAAACTTTCCGTAGCTCAGCTGAAGGATATTTAGCCTCAAGCGATTTTTGTCCTGTGAAGTATTTATCCTGTCGCTCCCTGTGCCGATTAACTATGGCCCGAAACTCCGAGTGAATGGCAAATGCCTTATGAGGGCGTTTAGTTCTCTTAAAGGACACTGCATGATCCGCAACGGAGCCGGAATCTTCCTCAAGTTTTAGAGTCTGGTTGACAGCTTCAATCAGCGAATCCACTGTTTTCTGAAAATTTGGCAAATTCGGATCCAAGGAACTGTCCGAATCATGCTCAGACTCGCGTTCGCTACTGACCTCTAGAGAGGGAGAGCGAGACACGGAGCTCTAGGACGATTAGGCATATGTTTGCTCGGGAGACGTGCTACGGATCCGTTTCCTAGACACCGGTAGGAGTCTAGAGTGCTTCCAGCCCCTGCTAGCCGACTGCTCCCGTCTGGAGGAGGATCCGTCTTCATCAGTCCTGCTAACGCTCCGGTCCCCAGAGGGATTCAATCGCTTTGGCCAGAGAAGCCATGGATTGTGACGAAACCTACTCAGGGGGAGTAAGTACACTGGGCTCAGTGGTGGCGGAGGGCTCCTGGGCGCATTTGGGGTCACAGGCTTGACAGAGCAGTGAACTTTGAGCCTTCGGAAACACAGACTGGCAGGGGCTGCATGAAGTGAAGACGACTGCAATAGCCTTGTTAGATGCTTTAGGCTGGGACATTTTACCCTTCTATGTGTCCCCTTTAAAAACTTAGGGAATGCCTGCAGTGAAAGGGTAACAGCAGGGAGGAGGAGGGTGGTCTAGAGCAGCGCTCCCTTACCCAGATCCTGTGTCCCCAGGTCTTTCTGCGTGGCACAGTAGCTGCTGAGCCTCCCCAGAGAGTGCTGACGCCTGCTGCGAGTTGTTCCTGACAAATTGCCTCAGAAACCACTGCCGGATGCCAGTGTTTGTCCGGAGGGGAGATGGCCGCCGAGATTAGAAAGGTGGGCGGAGCCACAGAACCACGTCATAGCATGGGCAGAGCTACAGGATGCCGAAGCCGGGGACTAAATTTATTGGCGCCGATGTAGGAATGACCGGGGAGAGCCACCGCTGCCAGAAGGAGCCCACTTATCCCAGCGCCGCCCCAGACCGCCTGCCCAGAGCCCTTCAGCCCCAGCACTTACCCGGAGAAGCTGCCGGGCGGCAGGTAAGCCTACGATATGCGGCGGGTACATATCCTCCTGCTGCCGCTGCTGGTCATGAACGGTGCAGGAATAAAGTGGTAACCCTCAATCCACCATCCCTTTAATAGGGAGGTGGAGAGGAACGACTGCCTCCTTGCACCATCTGCTTTAACAGTGGTGGTGCAGAGTGGGCTGCACGGACGCAAAAAAGGGGGCCTATGTGCATCCAAGGGGTTAAATCCCCTAGGATGGGACAGGGCTAAATGTCCGGCATTAGGCCTGGCTGTGGAAGAGGATACATGGAGGCGACACTTCATGTGCTCGTCCGTTAAGGGTGCGGGGAGATCGGTGCCCTTTAAGGGACCTGTTGCCCCTAAAAAGCAGCCCAGGCATGGCATCTCACGTCACAGGAGAGGATACGAGGAGGCGACACTCCCCGTGCTCGCCTGTTGATGGTTCTGGGAGATCAGAGCCTTGAATGGACGAAAGGGCAACTGATCCTATGAAAAAAAAAAAAAAGAGTAAAGGGTTAAAAATGAACAAAAAAAAAAAGAACTTTTGGTCTGAAGACCAGACCTGTGTGCCTCCTACGGACACTAAGCAAGAACTGGGTCTCTCGGAGCCAGCATGAGGGTGTATACTGCAGAGGAGGAGCTAAATTTTTGTGTTAACTTAGTGTCAGCCTCCTAGTGGCAGCAGCATAACACCCATGGTCCTGTGTCCCCAATGAGGCGAAGGAGAAAGGTATATTCACAGCGATACATCTCTCAAGGATATTGCAATCCAAAACAAGGGCAATGCAGTAATTGAGGTTAGAGCAGAGCAATCTGAAGATCTGTTGACAATTAACCCAAAATTAATTTTCACAACAACATAAAGATGAGCAACCCCACCTCTTGTGGTCTATTAATTACTACTGTGGCGAGAATATTACCCTATGTGGAACTCTACAAATATTTTTTTCTGTTGCTTTGTCGAGACCTGGCAAAATATGTATGTGGTATTTACATGTACTAAATATAGATGTTACCTTTCATTGTACGCTTTAATTAAAAGAAAAAAAACTAGGGATCTGGAAAATTACACAAAATACATTAACAAAAAAAAAACAAACAAGTCATTTTTGGATGACACATTCCCTTTAAAAAGGGTGGTTTGTCACCCCCAAAACTGAGCTCTTTAGACCTTAATAAAAAGGGTTTTAGCACCTATAAAAAAAAAAAATCATACTAGCAGTAAGGAAAAATAGTTTGATTACATATGTAGATGAGGGGGCTTCTTCACTGCACCTTTCTGACCCCTCGATTACCATTCTCTTCTCTGCCCAATCTAAATCCCCAGTCTTGCACATACTGACACTGCAGTAGCTGAGAGCAAACAAGTGTCACGGTGTGTAAGGATTGAGTTCTCATCCCCCTCTCATATGTGTTGCGGCCACTTTCTGCACACAGGACCTTAAAGCAGCGAGCGGGCGATGCAGACAGTAGAGAGACATGAGAACACGTACAATGTCAGTGTGTCATCACCATGTCCAAAGCCCTAGAAATGTAACTTTCTATACAAATTGACTAAAATCTACAGTATCGTTATGAGTTTTTTTTGGAACCAAGACCCTTATATGAAGGGCTAAATAGTTTACTTCTTTACGGGGCATCTGTTATCCCCCAAACTGAAAATAAAGGAAAAACTTGGGATATAATAATTTGTTTACACTTACACTGAAGGCTTCCTTTATTTTCATTACTGCACTCACACTAGAGTTATCACTGGCCTCCAAAGAAATACTTGACGGCTGAAAAAATAAAAAAATTAGAATAGATGTTCAGTTTTAAAAATACTGTTATATTTAAAAAGTACACATCTCCCTTTAAGCACCAAAATGGCAAAATAAAATAATTCAAATGGTCAGTACAATAAAGTAAAAAAGCCAATCCTGGAATGCATGGTCCCCTCACCCCCAATCCTGGTAT
>VIAB01003071.1:1476-12670 GCA_009801035.1 Oophaga pumilio
AGTATATGTCACAAGCCAAGGAAGCAATGCTAAGGAATAAGTGTACATGTAAACAAGTAAATGCAAATCTTAGAATGGCAGCAAGGCACACATGGTGTTAAACTAGTCAGGAGAGCAGCATTAAAGAATGCATATCATGGAGATGAAGGGCAATATTACCTGGTAAGCTCTGTAGGTGCGGCACGTACCCCGACGCGCTTTTTTGGACAGCGTCCTTCGTCAGAGGCTTTTATATTTAGCCTGAGTGCTCTATACAAAAAACTGTTTCACTTGATTATTTTTTACAGGAGATATTCTATATTATTTACTTAAACATCTTGGGTGCTAATAATGATAAGCAGGACTGTACTGTATACATACATGTGTGGTCAATGCAAAGGACTAACTTATTCCTTTCATAGACCTTACAAAGGACCACAGGGCTCTCATTACGGGTTGAGGAAAGGCAATTTAGACATCTAAATAGGAAACGATCCTTTACAGTTAGGTTCTTTTCACACAGCATAATAGACTGTGTCTGAGTGTCCACTTCCAATAGGCGTATATGCCTGAAAATGATGCATGACGGAGCACACGTTTACTCTGTTTGCACTATTATAGTCTATGGCCCCATTGGCACATACACCCGAATCCCGCTTTGTGGGGGGTCCAATTGTAAGGCCCGACGGGACCAATGAACGAGTGACAAAGCGCAGTATGAAAGAACCCTTAGAGCAGTCAAACTGTGGAATGCACAACCACTAGAGGTAGTAATGGCAGATACTGTAACTGCATTTATAAAAGGCCAAGATGCTTTTCTCACAGCAAATGGCATTGTAGAGTACAAACAATCTAGAGATAGAAAAATGTAACTAGTAGAAGGTTGAACTTGATGAACCAGACATTGTTTTCAACCTATATAACTATGTAATAGTCTGCCATCTTCTGTATAAAAGTGTTAAATGTGAGAAAACCCCTTTCAGTTACTTTGCTCCTTATCCTACTCTCGCACAAGAGTGTTGACTTTCCATTTATGAAACCACTAGCTTTGCATGAGATATGTAGATGTAGAAGACCTACATTTATTATTTGTATTTTTTCCTCTTGTCACATATGAATTGCCATGAATATTCTGCCAATCCAAATATGCATGTTAATGGAAAAAGGACAGGAGAGAAGGGCATTGCTGGTGTTAGGATCAAAGGCGTTAATTACTCTTTGACTATGGACAGCTTAGTGCTAGACAAATGAGGTTTCCTTCAAGAAAAAACATTATTGAAAACCAGAGCTATTACTACTGATTGAGCCAGTATCAAATATCCATTTGATAAATGCCAATGCTTGCCAGGCGGTGCATTGCTGAGTAGGCATTTGGATGGGTGTGAATGTGCAATACTTTGATGTCCTCTTCTTGCCTGTATTCACCAGCTATATTTTGTGCAACTGTTGGCCAGTCTTGTAGCAAAAGTTTTACAAAGTTACGGCTCATTCAGACCCCCGGTTTTTTCACATATGAGAAAAACTGAATGAGTTTCACCAGTGTTTTTGATCAGAGTTGCATCAGGTTTTCATTATTGTCAGAGTTTAGTCCGAGTTTCATTAGTTTTACTTGGGTGAAAAAAAGTCTACTTCTCTTTTCAATCATTCTGTGTAACAGGGACAGCACATGGATGGCCTCTGAATTCTGTCTGATTTTTTACTGACCCATAGGCTTGCAAAGGCGATTTTGATCTGTTACTCTGTGATTTTGTATGGACCACTCAGTCCACAGAAAAAAAAATCAGATATGTGAACTAACTCATACTGTACTGGGTAAGAGTTCTAGCTGTGAAAATCATGGACACTGCTCGTACAGGAAAAACTGTCGTCTGAATGAGCCCTACTACATTTCCTGCCAGACATCCAGAAATATGCTAATAATATAAGATGACGTGATAGCGAGGCTTTTTTCTATTATTCTGTTATGCACAGCTAAAGTTTGCTATGGGAAATCCTTGCTCGTTGATGAATATCCTGCATTTTCATAAATGCATTCTTGGAATATTTCTTGAGGAAGTTATATTTTGCAACAATTGTGTTTTTTGGTGAATACACTACCCCAGTAGGAGGTCACGAATCTGCATGTCTATAGTATGAGAAATCAACAACGTGTATAACAATGGATAACACTTCAAACTTTGTCAAAGATAATATCTTCAGATGCAGTTCCCTGAGGAGCATTTCCCTAGAATCAAAATATCACCTGCAAGTCTGTCCTTGAGGTCTCTGTTTTTTGGATGTTTTGCAGGCACATAAATACACCAATAGAGAAAAGCAAATAAATTCCACAATTGGTGCACTTGGTGTCTTCTCAGTATGCAAGCACAGTTTACAGGGCAACCTACTGACAGGTATTATGCAGTCCATCAGCATGTTACTGACACCTGGTTTTTCCATAAAATTCGATTTTTCAAAAACCACACTTTAAGACCATGTTCACATGTTCAGTATTTGGTCGGTATTTTAACTTAGTATTTGTAAGCCAAAATCAGGAGTGGAACAATCAAAGGAAAACTATAAGGGTACGTGCCCATGATCAGGAAATAGCAGTGCTTTGGACACAGAGTATTTTCGCAGGTAAATCTGCATGTACTCACTGAACAATGCAGATTTACCTCATCCAATACATTCTATTGTGGAAAATACTTTTCTGGAGACTAGTGTCTCCGCTGCATATAATTGTCACACTGTGGCCCGTAGACCCACACCGCGAGTGAGTTTACGCAGGGTCAAATAGAAGCACAGTGGGCGTGGGATTTCAATAAACCCCATCCACTTGTATCGTAGAATACAATGTTTTGGACGTAGCACAGGACAAGTCACCTCCACTGGTATACATCAGTGAATACAGTATTTGTGCTCATTACCTGATGTACATGTTCAGGAGGTGTACACCCAAGAGTGGCCACAGTCTGAATGGATGTATAAGCATCCAACCACCATATTGATAGAGTGCTAAAGAAAGGACACAACAGTCACACTATCAGTATTTGGTCAGTTTTTTATATCAGTATGTGTAAGCCAAAACCAGGAGTGGGAGAAAAATGCAGAATTGTTGATGAGTTTCTATGAGGCCACGGTCACACGTTCAGTATTTGATCAGTATTTCACATCAGTATTTGTAAGCCCAAACCAGGAGTGGGTGATAAATACAGAAGTTTTGACGTGTTTCTGTTATACTTTTCCTCTGATGGTTCCACTCCTGGTTTTGGCTTACACATACTGAGGTAAAATACTCACCAAATACTGATAGTGTGACTGTAGCCTAATACTTTTCCTCTGATTGGTCCTCACCTGGTTTTGACTTACAAATACTGATCTGAAATACTGACCAAAGGGCTCTTTTCCACTTGCGAGAAATATGCCCGAATCTCGCATGTGAATTCCCAGCTCTGGGGCCGGCATTCAGGAGTGGAGCGAGCAGCTGCATACAAATACATGCAGCCGCACACTCCACTCCCGAGTGTCGTGGCCAGAGCTGGGATTTCACATGCGAGAATCGGACGTATTTCTCGCAAGTGGAAAGGAGCCCAAATACTGATAATGTGACCGTAGCCTAGGTTATCACCACTGATTTCTCTAAATACATAAAAACCAGACTGATTGTTCTCATCAGACATTAGTCAGAGTGGCATTGATTTTTCTTGTGCATGAAGAGAAGAAAACAAAAGTTTCTCCATTTTGTCCTGTCTGTCAGTTCATAAAAATCAAATCGCAGAGATGCCATTCACATGTGGTTTGATTATTTTCACAAACCCATATAACCCATATACTTGCATTATTAATTTTGATCTGACCTCTCACATCAAATTTGGAAATGCTCTGATTTTTTCCGCGGCCTATTCAGACTGAGGAAAAAGTTGGACATGTACACAGCCATATAGAATAACATGGGTAAAAGTTATCTCATATGGGATGAATATCTAATCAGAGCACAAATACACCAACCCCACCTTAGGGCACGAGAATCTCATTAACACAAAACTGAAAATAAAGCACAACCACATCCAAGGTATCATTTTAATCAGTATAACGGCGCCGACCTGACAATGCCTGCAGGTTACTGTGCACAATCCTGCTGACAGTTCCCTTTAATTACCCTGTTGAGGTTATGGCTTGTCTACTATCATTGTTAGGAAAGGCCAGGTGATGCAAATTTCCCAGTATTATAAAAACCCAGCTTCCTCTAACCTTGTGCCAATAAACAGCAGCCATGGGTTCTTCTAAGCAGCTGCCTAGCACTCTGAAAATAAAAATGATGGAGGCCCACAAAGCAGGAGAAGACTATAAGAAGATCGCAAAGCATTTTCAAGTTGTTCTTTCCTCAGTTCGAAATCTAATTAAAAAATGGCAGTTAACAGGAAAAATGGAAATCAAGATAAGGTCTGAAAGACCAAAGGAAAATTTCAGTGAGAGCTGCTTGTACGACTGCTATAGAGGCAAATAATATCCACAGCTTGACTGCAAAAGACCTACAGAAATATTTAGCAGACTCTGGAGTTGAGGTGCATTGTTCTACTGTTCAGATACACCTGCAAAAATACAGTATGTCACAAAAGTGAGTACACCCTTCATATTTCATATTTTTGCAAACATTTTATTATATCTTTTCATGGGACATTGCTGAAGATATGACTCTTTGCTACAATGTAAAGTAGTCAGTGTTCAACTTGAATAACAGCGTAAAGTTGGTGTGCCCTCTAAATAACTCAATACACAGCCATTAATGTCTAAACCATTAGCAACAAAAGTGAGTACACCCCTAAGTGAAAATAGCCAATTCTGCTAAAAGTGTCAATATTTTGTGTGGCCACCATTATTTCAAGCACTGTCTTAACTCTATTGGGCATGGAGTTCCCTAGAGCTTTACAGGTTGCCACTGGAATCCTCTTCCACTCCTCCATGATGACATCACGGAGCTGGTGGATGTTGGAGACCTTGCGCTCCTCCACCTTGTGATCCACAGATGCTTAATAGGGTTTAGGTCTGGAGAAATGCTTGGACAGTGCAGCACCTTTACCCTCAGATTCGTTAGCAAGGCAGTGGTCGTCTTGGAGGTGTGTTTGGGGTCGTTATCATGTTGGAATACTGCCCTGTGTCCTAGTTTCTGAAAGGAGGGGACCATTCTCTGCTTCAGTATGTCATAGCACATGTTGGCATTCATAGTTCACTCAATGTTATAGCCAGCAGCACTATAGCTCCCCAAAGCCGGTAGCACTCATGCATCTCCAAACCATGACACCCCTACCACTATGCTTGACTGTAGGTAAGACACACTTGTCTTTGTATCCCTCACCTGAGGGATAAAATAAGTTATCTTGTCTCATCAGACCACAGGACATGGATCCAGTAAGCCATGTCCTTAGTCGTCTTGTCTTCAGCAAACTGTTTGCAGGCTTTCTTATGCATCATATTTAGAAGAGGCTTCCTTTTGGGAAGATGGCCATTCAGATCAATTTGATGCAGTGTGCTGCATATGGTCTGAGCACTGACAAGCTCACACCCCACCCCTTTAACCTCTGCAGCAATGCTGGCAACGCTCATATGTCTATTTTGAAAAGACAACCTATAGATATGATGCTGAGCATGTGCACTCAACTTCTATGGCAAGACCTGTTCTGAGTGGAACTTGTCTTGTTATACCACTGCATGATCTTGGCCACCCTGCTGCAGCTCAGTTTCAGGGTGTAGGCAGTCTTCTTATACTCTAGGCCATCTTTATGTAGAGTAACAATTTTTTTTTCAGATCCTCAGACAGTTCTTTACCATGAGGTGCCATATTTAACTTCCAGTGACCAGTATGAGAGCCTGTGAAAGCGATAACACTGCATTTTTCACACCTGCTCCCCATGCACATCTGAGACCTTGTAACACTAATAATTCACATGACACCAGGGAGAGAAAATGGCTAGTTTGGCACAATTGGGACATTTTCACTTTGGAGTGTACTCACTTTTGGTGCCAGCAGTTTAGACATTAATGGCTGTGTGTTGAGTTATTTAGAGGGCACACCAAATTTACAGTTATCTTCAGTGTTGTCCCATGAAAAGATATAATAAAATATTTACAAAAATTTGTGGAGATTACTCACTTTTGTGATATACTGTAAGCCTGATACATTTTGGACCAATGAGGTTAAAATAGAGCTCTGACCACAATGATCAAAAGTATGTGTGAATTAAAAAGGCTCAAAATTTCAGGAGAAGAACATCTCCCAAACCATTAAGCATTACATTTTGCATTTATTTTGCATCTGTGTTCTCTAAGAAAGCAAATGTAACATCAACTGATCTTCATGATGCCATCAAAGGAATAAAATAATCCACTCTATCCATAAATAGAGAGATAGTGAGGGAACACTTAGCCAATTTAAATGAATTTAAATCTCCTGGTCCAGATGAATTACATCCTAGGGTACTGATAGAGTTAGCAGAGGAAATTGCAGAACCACTAGCCAAAATCTTTGAAAACTCCAGGAAAACAGGAGAAGTGCCAGAAGATTGGAGAAGGGCAAATGTTGTCCCTATCTTCAAAATAGGAAAGACGACGGAGCCAGGAAATTACAGGTCAGTGAGCTGTACTTCTATACCAGGAAAGATATTTGAACAAATTATTAAGCCGCATATATGCAAGTACTTGGATAAGAATACAATAATTAACCAGAGCCAGAATTGGTTTGTAGCAAACAAGTCATGCCAGACTAATCTAAATTCCTTCTATTATGGAATCACTGACTGGGTGGATCAGGGAAATGCAGTAGATATAGTATATCTCAACTTTAGCAAAGCATTTGATAAAGTCTCTCATACTATCCTTTTTGAAAAAATGACAAAGTATGGGATTGACAAAGCTACAGTTAGGTGGATTCATAACTGGCTCAATGATCATACACAAATAATGGTAATAATAAATGGTTGCATATCCAATTGGAAAAGTGTTTCAAGTGGGGTACAACAAGGCTGTGTCCTGGCCCAAGTATTGTTCAACATTTTTATAAATGATCTACATAAGGGAACTGAAGGTAAACTAATCAAATTTGCAGATGACTCAAAGCTAGGAGGGATAGCCAACACTAGAGAAGACAGAGAAAGGATTCAGAAGGATATAGATAAGCTTGAACAATGGGCAGCGACTAATAGAATGGTATTTAACAGGGAGAAGTGCAAGATTTTACATCTGGGCAAGAAAAATGAAAATTACATCTATAGAATGGGAGGAATAGAACTAAGCAACAGCACGATTGAAAAAAATTGGGTATACTAATAGATCACAGACTGGACATAAGTAAACGGTGTGATGCAGCAGCAAAAAGGCAAACACAGTTCTAGGATTTAATAAGAGAAGCATAGAGTTTAGATCATGTTAAGTAATTATCCCTCTCTACTCCTCCTTGGTCAGGCCTCATCTGGAATGATGCTTCCAGTTCTGGGCACCACATTTTAAAAAAGACACTGAAAAAGTGGAGCAAGTTCAGAGAAGAGCTACCAGGATGGTAAGCAGACTGCAAATTATGTCATACGAAGAATGGTTAAAAAAAGGCTAAGAGGAGACTTAATAGCTGTCTTCAAATCTCTGAAGGGATTTCACAGTGTAGAGAGATCATCACTATTATCATTTGCACATAGAAACACGAGAAGCAATGGAATGAAACTGAAAAGGAAAAGATACAGATTAAATATTAGAAAATACTTTTTGACAGTGAGGTTGATAAATGAGTGGAGTAGGCTGCCACGTGATGTGGCGAGTTCTCCTTCAATGAAAGTCTTCAAACAGAGGCTTTAAGAAATCCTGCATTGAGCAGGGGGTAGGACACGATTACCCTTGAGGTCCCTTCAAACTATAACATTCTATGATTCTATGGAGACTGATCAGTAATGCTTTGGGGCTGTGTTGCAGCCAATGGCATAGGGAATATTTCACTAGTAGAGGGAAGAATGGATTCAATTAAATTTTAACAAATTCTTGATGCAACCATAACATCATCTGTAAAAAAGCTGAAGTTGAAAAGAGGAGGGCTTCAACAAATAGATAATGATCCTAAACACACGTCAAAATCCATAACAGACCACTTCAAAAGGCGCAATCTTAAGGTTTTACAATGGCTCTCACAGTCCCATGATCTGAACATTATTGAAAATTTGTGGCTAGACCTCAAAATAGCAGTGCATGCAAGACGACGCAGGAATCTCACAGAACTGGAAGACTTTTCCAAGGAAGAATGGATGAAAATCACTCAAACAAGAGTTAAAAGACTCTTGGCTGGCTACAAAAAGTGTTTAAAAGCTGTGATATTTGCAAAAGGAGGTACTACTAGTTACTAACCATGCAGGGTGCCCAAACTTTTGAATTAACCTATTTTCCTTTTTGTAATTTTTAAAATGTAAAAACTGACAATATAATTTTTTTTTGTCTAAAATACAAAGGAAATGTGTCATCTTTAAATTTAGCCCTTTTAGACATCATTTCATTTTCAACTGGCTAGTTCAAGATATATAAAAAAAAACGTTTTTTACCCTGAAACAGATTTATAAAATGCATGCACAATTTTTAAAAATTTGAAAAAATTTGGTGTAAAAAATGGAAACTAATACCACAAGACTAAAAACCAAAGTGACTTAAAAAATGCAAATGATAAATTGGGGCCTTAGGTTATGTTCACATGTTGCATTAATACTGGGTTTTTTTTGCTACTTTTTTATGCAAATTTTAAGCTGCGTTTTACACTACCAGCAAAGTCTATGCAAAAACGCAGCAAAAAGCCGCAGGTATCAGGCTTAGCAGCGTTTTTGGTGCAAGGACCTAAGGAAGTTGCATCATATTTTTTAGGGGAGCACTAAACTTTATCAGTATGCACAAGAGAATAAAAACGCAGCAAATATGCAGCAAAATACGCTTCAAAATTTCGTTTTTTAAGCAACTGTTTAAGTGCCAAGACAGCAGGTTTTGTCTGCAGAAAAAGCACACAGCAAATATGTGTAAAGGAGAAGACTGAGCTGTGGATGCTGACAGGGCACCGGGTCTGGAACTGCTGGGGCCAAACCTACTGTTGCAGGGGGGAAGGAGATTGGAGATGGAGCAGACCTTTGACCTGTGTAGCAGGTGCGTGGCGAGCCGGGGAGGTACAGTGGGTACGGAAAGTATTCAGACCCCTTTAAATTTTCAGAACAACTCTGTGACCATTCTTGACTGGCCCAGCCAGAGCCCTGACCTGAACCCAATTGAATATCTCTGGAGAGACCTGAAAATGGCTGTCCACCAACGTTCACCATCCAACCTGACGGAACTGGAGAGGATCTGCAAGGAAGAATTGCAGAGGATCCCCAAATCCAGGTGTGAAAAACTTGTTGAATCATTCCCAAGAAGACTCATGGCTGTAATATTTCAAAAGGGTACTTCTACTCAATACTGAGCAAAGGGTCTGAATACTTATGACCATGTGATGTTTCAGTTTTCTTTTTTAATAAATTTGCAAAAATTTCTACATTTCTGTTTTTTTTCAGTCAAGTTGGGGTGCAGAGTGTACATTAATGAGAAAAAAATGAACTTTTTTGAATTTACCAAATGGATCCAATGAAACAAAGAGTGAAAAATGTAAAGGTGTCTGAATACTTTCCGTAACCACTGTATAAAAGGGTTTGCGTGGGAAAATAGAGGGGCTTCCTGCCAGAGAGAGGCGTCAGGGAGGACCGACGCTGAGCTGCGGGGACAGATTAGCCGCACAGCAGCATTTATGGCCTGGTGTGTGCGGGAACACACGCTGAGCGGAGGAATGCAGTAAATTCTTCTTTGCTGCGCTGCAGTATAATGGACTAGGTGCTCAGCGGGTAATACCGGTGACCGCCCGCTCCCGCCAGAAGTGAGACCGACTTGTTAGGCGGGGAAGCCTGAAGAACTCAGCACCGGCCTCATCCGGCAACCAACCATCCAACCAAGGAAAAGAGGACGATATCCGAGTCATGCTAAGTGGAGATGATATATTGATATAAACGACCATTTTTTGAGTTAAACTTTCCTTTTGTACCCCTCAGCCTTTACATGTTGCTTTCTGCGAGGAGGTTACACCTGTATCCATTAAACAATAAGTTGTTAACCCCTGCTCTCTGCCTCTGTGTCACTGCATGACATTACCTGTGTTACATACAGTATGCAACGTGTTAACATAAGCTTAGCTTAATGTTAAACCACTCTAATCATGCAAAACACATGCACTTGGCTGATATTACATGTGTGTAGGAAAGTCAGCTAATTGTTATCTGAGGGGTATGGGCAGCCTTAGGCTGGAGTCACACTAGCGTATGGCATGCAATAACTTGTATAGCCGTAAGCAGTTTCTTCATTGTTTAATGGTGTTAAAAAATGGCTGGTAAACGCCAGTAAAAAATATGCCACAGAAATGCCGGAAAAACTATGAAAAAATCACAGTAGGTCAAAGACGTCAAAAAAGCCAAACAGTGATGGGGTAGGGTTATACACAGCTCGTGAATATGGATGACTTTTATGACCAAATCTACACACTCACACGGGTAATATACAGACCGGGAGAAATGCAAAACTTGCACTCACACTAGACCTGATTTGTCTCTGCCTGACAATGGAGGTTGGCACCGTAAGATTACGAAATGGCGCCCCCACTCAACGTCAACTGGCCTTGGCTGTCCTTAACTGCACCCTCACTATAGGCAATGTGCAACACCAAAGCAATTATAACTATGGAAAGAAATACACATAAATCACAGGATGAGGCACAGGCCAATGAATGTGTTAATATAGTCACACATGAAAGATGGAGGAGAATGAGCAGAACCAAAAAACAAACAGAAAACATGGAAACCACCCAGTCCCAAAAAAAGGAGAAGGGAAAGGGTGCTGGGGAGGAAGACACAAGCAGACTGTAGAAAAGCAACTGAGATTACTAAAACAAAATAATCTCTAAGGAGCTGGAACTCCAAAAACCATCAACCTTGAAGTACAGCCAGCAAAGAAAGTAGGTGCAAGGTAAGTATAAATAGCTTCTCCCAAGAAGTAATAGGACAGAACCAAATAGGTAAGAAAGACACAAATGAATAGAAGCACATCAAAGAAAGGAAAGAAAAGACAAAAGAACCATCTGCAGTTGGACAGAAACCAAACAGACTGGCAAAAAAGAAAACCAACCATGCACAAAGAGGTCACCGGA
>VIAB01003071.1:42928-58070 GCA_009801035.1 Oophaga pumilio
TGTATGGAGCATTATATAGGGACCAGTATTCTTTATGGAGCATTGTATTTGGCCCACATTGGTTTGGGTGTCACCGCAACATGAGGAACTGTATTGCGGGGTCACGGCATTAGAAAGGTTGAGAACCACTGATCTAGATCGAAACGCGTCGCTTTGCTCTGATTTGGCATTTTTTTTTGGAGCATTTTCCAGATTAATTATTGTTTTTAATGGACCAATAAAGTACAAGAATTCTATAGGAGCTAGAACGTGATTTCTTTACTCTGTATTATCCACCAGACTATTAGTTCCAAGGCCCACAGTAAAAAAAAGTCCCTGATAACCCCTTTAACCTTATTTGTTATGGGTTCAAAAAAATATTCTATGAACTAAGTTTGGTCAACATTATGGAAATTGTTCTTGCATTCAGTGAGATATTGAATAAAATCTTACTTGTAATTTGCAGTCTAAAGCGTGCTCTATATAATGTCAAATTCACAGATCGGATTTATTTTTCATAAGCAAAAAAAAATTGACCAATTTTCATCACTGCACTGCATTCGATTTTCATTTTTCTTCCTAATGTCCATCTTTACCATCCATGTGTCATCTATTTTCTTGTAAGCAAAATAAAAGAAATTGATAGAGGTTTCCTAACAGCTATATAATAGAATGTGCCAATGTAACCAGAGAAAAAGTGCCTGAAAAACTGACTTGATGTGAAGCCTTTAAACACAACTAGGATGCAGTCATAATTATGAGTCATTACATTTGTAATTTTCTAAAACAATACTCCACTTCCATCTATAGGTTATACTAGATCTGTAGGAGTTTTCTTTGTCCCAGAGAATATTACGATGATTATAATGAAACTACATTATTTCCCATATCCAGAGCAGTCCAAGTGATATCAGATGAACTTTTATTGCCTATAAATGACCACAATTCCTCTTTTTGCTTTCCTGGCTGTGTGACGTACAGTTAGATAAAAATACATTAGGGAACTGGACGGATGACTTTCAATGCTGCCATTGATACTGTGGTGTAAACAGTGCACTATGATGCAAATATAGGAACTCGCATGAAATTTTTCTGTAGATTGAATTATTCAAAATTGTTTAGGCCAAAATATAATTATAGTATAAGCTGTTGCCCTTTTATAATCTACGGTACTTTATAGAGCATTTTTTATTATTTGTGCTGTATTATCAGGCATATCATCTAAATTCATACTATTTTGAGGTTCCTAATGTCAGCCATACAATATTTGACCCATTTCACATTTTGTCCAGAGCATACCCTAAAGTTCCCTCTATGCTAAGTCTTTATCAGTTATCCTTAACTATTACCCCTTATTTACTGTATAATACTTTGTGTTCTCATATGGCACAGAGAGACAATTCTGGCCCAGGGCCCAATAACGAATTCCTTAAAAACTGGATGAAATAGAATTTCCATAGACCAAAAACACTACGGTAGAGACATGGTCCATGTAAGGCCTCTTGCTATGACTATCTGAAAGATAAAGAGCCATAGACAGGGAACACCATCTATAATATGCCACCAACACTTAACATTGTGGGGTAGTATATTAGTGGGTAAATAGTCCAATACTACACTTTCTTCAATCTTGATTTAAAAGTTCAGGCTATGCTGAAAAGTTAGAAGCTCTGGTTGCAGGGAAATTATTCTGTCTGCGAATGGCATTTTTGGAAGTTTTCCATCTTCTAAGGCCTACGTTACATGTTCTGGTCATTTCTGTACTGGAAAAGATAGTACTGGTGAGACTTGAGGTCTGTGTCTGTATGCCATATGTATGTACGTATGTGACATCTGTGTATCCATTTGCTGTTTGTGTGTCCGTGTGTCACATCCATGTGCCATCCGTGTGACATGTACTGGCACCTGGGAAAAGCAGTACAGTTTTCACTGATCCCAGGTGCTGGCTACTGAAGGCAGCTCTCATCTTTGTCACCTGGTCTCCCTGTGATCAGCGCAACCAGTCGACAATGATGGAGCGCGACCAGCCGACTATGATGGGCGTTGTATTCAGTACATGCTGTCTGCACCCTGTGTAAAATTAAAAAAATTAAATAAAAAAATGCATGGGCTCCAGTTTAATTTTGATAACAAGCAAAGGGAAAGCCCACAGCTAGGGGCTATTGTTAGTAATCTGGGAAAAGGGACAATGTCCCCAAGTTTCCAGGCTATTAATAACAGCTCACAGCTGTTTGATTATGCTTTACTGGTGAGTTTACATGGGATCCAAGGAAAAAAATTATGTAGGGTCCCCTTATAAATTCAAACCAGCAAAGGCTAAACCGACAACTTTGGGTTGATATTAATAGCCTGGAGAAGCTACCAACATCAGCCCTCAGCCGCCCCAGAAATGACACATCCATAAGATGCGCCAATTCTGGTGCTTAGCCTTGCTCTTTCAACTTGCCATGTGGCAGTGGCAAGTGGGGTAATAGGATTGGAGTGGACATCAGTTTTGTATTGGTAGCTCACATCAAGCCCAGAGGTTCATAATGGAGCGGCATCAATAATACGCCCCTATTACTAACTCCATAGTTAGATTGAAAAAACCAAGCCAGAATAAAGTTCTTTATTTGAAAGAAAGAAACAGACTCTGTTTTTTTATTTCAAATAAAGAAGTAATATTCACCTTTATGCCTAATCCACTACCATGTCCACTGTAACAGACAAAAAATAATAAAACACCATATTCTTTACCTGGTTGACGAGCAGATAATGCATACTGTCCCACGACATATTTCATCTCTGCTTTATCTGGATATCAAGTTGAACGGTGGCATGATGCGACCATTCAGTCTGAAATCCAGGATACAATGAGCTGCTGAGAGCGCAGCTTCAGTGACGAGCAGTTACCGCCAGTTACTGAAGCTGTGGTTCCCACGGGCAGCTCATCCTGAGCCTACCTATGAACTGCAGTGAAAATCCACTGAGATCACCGCTAGCGCCGTGAGAATTTCACGGATGCACGTGTGCGGCACGCATTTTGTCCGTGGTGCACCTAAAAAGCTGATGTATCAGTGGGTTTTTCAAACGGGCACACAATCCATGTGAAAAACCTGACATGTGCGCACCACCATTGAATACAATGGGTAAGCATGTATCCGTATTTGCCTTAAAAAATGGACAGCATACCAAACAAAAAATTTAAAGTTTTCTTAGACTAAAGAATTGTGGTAAAATACATTTTCCTCTGAATGACACAGAACATTTCAATTAATCAATTTTATTTGCTTCGTAATGCCGTGTTCACATGTTGCATTTTTCCTTTTTTGTTTTTTTGCAGCTTTTTGTATGCAAATAAAAAGCCCATTTTTATAGTACCAGCAGAAGCAATGAGATATCTGAAATATCATGCACATTTTTCTTTTTTTTTTTCCTAACTGAATTGGAAAGCTGCAGCATTTTTTAAATCTGCGTCTTTGGTGAATTGAGCTAACTTTATTGAACATGTACTGTAGAAGAAGCGTACATGTAATTGTAAAGATACGTCAGATGCAGTAAAGAGCTGGAGGCAGAGAAGGGGTTAACTATTTACTTTGAAAGGGCTAATTGTGTACGAGGAATACTCCGCGCAGGAAGAAGAAAAACCACAACGTAGTGCACTGGAACACTGAGCGCAACAGCAGTATTTGCACAAAAATAACACAATATTTGGGAAAAGAGGGTGTATGAGAGAGGTAACTTATCGGTTGAAGTTCTTGTAGGGGAGAGGTTGGAACAGCTCCCGCCGACGTCGCAATCCGTGGACAAAGTTTCTGGCTCTGCTGTGCAGGAACGAAATGCACTATCTCCTGACCGTGCCAAAGTATCCGGGCTTGCTTGACTTGAGTGCGTTGGTGTGTGGGATCAGTCCCTTTTGTTGTTTCCTCTGGAATGTCTCAGTACACAGGGAGCACACAGGCTGGCAGGTCGCGGAGGTGTGCGGATACAGGGTGTAGTAAGGCTGACAGGCCGCGGAGGTTTTTGAACCTCCCCCGGGCTCGCTATGATCAAAGCACGAGGTGTAACGGACCAGTACGGGAACCCCCGGGGGCAGTGCCGTCTCAGAGGGTGAGTCAGTCCGCAAGGTATCAGCGTATGTGGCGTCAGTTGTCGGAGCAGTGGGGGGTGAGTCAACTTTCACCCTTCTCCCTTGTCGCCTTCCCACCAAATCTCCCATCTTTCCGCGCTCAATCCCTTTTATCTCCCCCGCGCCCCTTTCTGTCAGGTGCTCAGGCTCTCTCCACCCAGACCATTCACCCCCCAACAACAGTGGTGACAGCCCCGATAGTTCCGGCCCTAAAGCGCATATAGAACTGATGACTATGTTCTGGCTCATCTTCTTACATAATCCGCACCAAAAAATGTCAAGAGAATGCTGTAAAATAGCCCATTTAAAAGCAGCATTTTTACGGCCAGGTGAACAGATTTTGGCTAAAAAAAGCAACAAAAATGCTGCATGGGAATATAGTCTACACGGAATTTCAATAAACTTTATATATCAAGATGTGCTAGACTCTCACGTGCCACCAGCTCCACCAGTCCACCTGCTCTGCTGGACTAAGATGAACTGGTGTCTCACCAGGTGTCAGGGTAGCCTTTCCCTCACTATTAGCTGGTTACTTCTATTCTCAGCTGGTATACAACACAGATCCACCAATGGCTTTTCCCAATAGCTTATCTTTAAGTAGCATCACTCCAGCACTTTGAATGTTCAGGATTCTGCAGTCTCAATCAGATTTCACTGAATAGCCCCACTGATTGATTCTTCAAGCTACCTAGCAATTTATTCCTGGGGGGCTTTACTTTTGAGACCCTTGTCATTGGATGTGCATAATGTGCACTTTCTCTTGTGAAGCTAAATTTTCTCTTTCCACATCTCTCTTGCATGGTCCTGCAGTGTTAAGACTCATGTTCCTTATCAGCATGTCAGAGATAGGTTATGCAGGTGTAGCGCCCCTGAGGGTTCAGTCGCCACAGAGGTGTTGCATCTCACCCAGAGGTGTGACACCTGTCTCTCAGGTAAGGAGGAATCACTCCTAGGACTCCACACCTGCATCCAACACACCATGCCAGCTGAGTATATGGACGGACCCTTCGGGAGGATGGTCTGACTCAGCCTGGTTAGCAAAGGGTGTAGACATGGGTGAGTGGAGTTAGCTGCAGCACTGAGGCTGCGCGGTAGATTAGAGAGCAGCCAGTCACTGACTCAGTCTCCTTCTGAGTACACCTCAGGGAGAATCTGCTGAAGTTAGCGAAAGGGTCCGAACAGGTACGGAGGTTGGTTTAACCATCCGTGGCCCCCATCCTGAAGAAGGAAAGAACAAGGCCATCAGGGAGTGGCCCCTAGACTAGTGGGAAAGCTTCACGCCCTGCTAGTAAGCCGACAGCGATGATCACTTTATGGGTCATTGCCACAACCACCAGCATCTCTACAGAAAGGCAGCACAATGGGGTTAAGTACGCACAGACATAGGAGTGATCTGTTGACCGAAAGGGCTCACAGCTTCTGGAACTGAGAGTTTGCCTGGTGAGGTGCTAGGAAGTGAAAGGAGTAAGAGCACAGAGAGTGAAGGCCAGAAAGGAACATACTGAGAGGGAGTCCTAGGAAGTGCGACCAATCTACCTGAGGGTTGCTGGACCACTCACCCGGAGGACACAGTGCCAAGCGGGCATCTGTCTTTTGGCCAAAGACTGTGAGTAAAAACTCTGAACTGCATCTGGACTGTCTCCCTCCTTATTTCAGCGTCGCACATTCCTCTCTGCTACATCTACTAGCACTATTCCCTCACTACCACATCTACCTGCCCTGGAAGGACACAGCCTCACCTGTAGGAGGTTTACCATCTAGCTGCACAACACCATCCCTTCAAGAGAACCTGCACAGCAGTGTTGGTCACCCTGACCAGGTACTACAGGTGACGTCACGAATCACTACACGAAAATTTTCCCTGTAAATAAATTCCCATTTTTAGTGAGCGCCCAGGGCCACGGACCGAGTCGTGGCTACCGTGAAATCCCCCATAGAAGTCAATAGGCTCGGTGTCGAGTACCCCACGGACCTGGCGGGCGACTCACAGGTAGCACTTGAACATCGCAAAGGCTGATTAGGTGAGGAAACAAAAGTGGGAAAGTAGCAGTGTAACTATAACATTTGCCTAGAAACAAATATAATTTATTATAAAGGGGTAATATGAGGGTCAATTTAAATCTCAAAACTATTGTATTGGCAATCACTCCAAGGTATACTCCTTTATCCAGTTGAGGCGGTCTCTTAACTCACATGTATGTTCCAATTGTATGGGGTTTTTTTAATAATTAGCTTCTGCTACATTATTATTTCAACAGTAAAGGTCAATACACACATGAGCAGGTCCCTGTTGAAGTCATCACCTCTCTATTCTACATTGAAGGACAATTGATGCAATTGAACCGTAAATCTGCACAAAGTAGACAAGGTTAACATTTATATTTACATGATTGGCTTCATTTTATATTTGTCCTTAGTGTCACTTGTTCCTTTGACCTTATTTTGGCATTTGGGTAACATAAAACAGGAGACACTCCTTGCATTGCTCATTTCTATGGGTGTTACTTCCAGAAATTTATGTACAAAAATAGCCTCTAAAATGTTAACAATACAAATTGAAGAAGTTAATGAATTACTAAGTAATTTGCACTCAAACTCAAGCTAGAGTAATAGCTGGTGTCCAATCCAAAAATCTAAATATGATCTCTGCAAGTTATAACACATTGAAGAAAATTTACAGGCTGACTTCTCTTTGCATTGAAAGATCTTATTGTAGCAGAAGGGGAATGTTTTCAGAAAAATATCTTGAAAAGGACTGTGCTTATCATTTATCCCTTACAGCAATAAAATGAAGAATTACCATTTACCAAATATCTGGTTAAAGAAATGTTATTCGGTAATTGTTTCCATTGTTGCAACTGACAACTCTTGTTACTGCCAGATTTTCATTTACGGAGGACATTGCATCAGTCTGAGCCTGGTAAACTGGCCACATTATGGAATAGTGGCTGAGGAGCTGAGCAAAATGTATTTTACCTTTTTTTTTTATTTCTCCTATGTATCAGAAATATTAGCTTGTAAAGTCTAGATTCTAATTTTCAATAAGACCTATGGGGCATTAGGAGAGATTCTTCTCTGGGGCCATTCACTTTTTTTCCTCTTGGTGCCTCCTGCTTATGGTTGATCAGCACCATGCAGTGAACGAGTAGATACTACCAGAGAAGAATCTGTGCTAATGACTCCTTAGTTTTTACGAAAATAAGCATATAAACTTTACACGCTAATATCTCTGCAATGGAGAGGAGACTTAAAAATTAAAAAGCAAAAACTATATTCAGCTTTGCAGCCACTATTCCATGATGAGGTCAGTGTTACTTTACCATACTAAAACTGGTGAAAGGTTAATCTTTACATAGTCTAGTAATTAAAGCTGGTAATCGCTTTGAGAACTCAGTATGTCCATGAATGAAACAAAGAGGTCTGTGATTGAAAGTTATCTTCTGGTTCATTATAAAAAAAAATCAAAATAAATGCAAAGTTAATATAGACAGTTTCTCTCCTTTCTAATTTTTCTGACATGGTTACAAAAACTTCCAGTTCTCACTTTATTTCTGTATGATGGCTGCCATCTTCTCAGATTACTCTATAGACATAACCTTTTCTTTTTTGAGGGCTACATTATCAGATTGTATTCAATCTACTTCTAGGACTCCCACCTCTTTGGGAATGGAGATTTTCTTTTCCTCTGTTCACAATCCAGAAGAAGGAGACCATGCTTACATCCCTCTCTCAAATGTAGTTTGTGAGTTGCTGAAACAGCTGAGTACTTCTATAATGCTAATGCTACATGCACACATGTATGGCTACCTTTACACCATACCTTTCTGAAGTGCCCTCATAGGTCTAAACCTGAATACTCTGAATAAACAAATACTCTGTACTTGTATAGATCAAAATACTCGTGACCACCCACCAGGCACAGACCCCCATATCTGTGACCAGCAGTGTGGGGGAGACACACAATGGCATTGTGAGATGCTATGAACAATATGCTTTGGTAATCCAAGACTCTACCCCCCTGCTGCTGGATGGACCATCTGTGAGCAGGGGTAAGTGTCTCAGACTTCCAAAGCACAATATGAATACAGTAGTCTGTGAAGATGGCAGGCATTTTACAGAAATGACCAGAAGTATTTAAAAAGGCACCATGCATCATTAGTAGGGATAAGTGAACCTGAACTGGAAACGTCGGGGTCTGTACGGGACACGTAGTGTCCAGTACTGAATTCTAAACACAGAATTTTTACTGTACGTCCGTTATTCTGTTCGGGTGCAGCCAATCAACATGCTTTTAGACTGTGGGCACTTTCAGAGTCATCACAGCCATGCCAAGTATTAGCATGGCTGTGATAGGCCAGTGAGGCACATGACCCATCCAGTATAAAGGCCAGAGTGCCTCTGCCATTATGTTCTCATTAGTGTAGGGATAGGATGCAGCTGGAGTGAGGGACAGATTCTGAATGCACATTCTTCAAAAAAAAATTGTGTGCACTCTGCAACCCATATCTGTGATAGTACTGTGCTAGTATTGTGATAAAAGCTGCTGTAAGAAACCTTCTTTGAGAGTGCTGTGCTAAAAATCCACTGTGTGTACTGCTTCCCCCTGCCTGTGGGAATACTGACCTTGAAGCTGCTGGGTGTACTCTGCATTCCCCCAACTGTGGGAATACTTTCCTTTAAGCCACTGTGTGTTGAGAAATAAATAATTGGCATCAGCCATCTCATTGCAATTAGTAGTCCAAAGAAATAATTTTTCAGGTCCGCTGTGTGTGTTCTAGTAGTTTTGCAGATAAATGTATCCCATCAGCCATCAAGTTGCCATTTCTAGCACCAAAAGCTAAATTTTCTGGACTGGTGTCTAATTTTTACTAGTCTGTGAAATAAATAATAGGCAACACGCGAAATGCGCATCGGGGCACGGCCAAAGCTCCAGGTAATGTAGCGGTGCATTTTTCCTGCCTTACATCTTTTCATTATGCCCCTTGTATGACCAGTTATATCTCTTGCAGGCTTGATATTTAGAAGTGGCCTCTAGGCATTTTTCTATCTGATTTGATCTGTGAAATAAATAATTGGCATCAGCAGTCTAGTTTCCATTTCTAGGCCCAAAAAATAATTTATATGGCGTGGACTGGTGTCTGTTTTCTAATACTGTTGCAAATAAAAAACTACTCTTGCGCCATCTCTTTGAAAGTAGTGTTTAGAAAAAACACTTCCAAAAATGAGGACAACATCAAATATAGGAAGTGGCCATGGTGGTGCTGGTGTAGCTGCTAATGGTGGTAGAGTAGCTGATGCAGGGAGAGGACATAGTCATTCTGTACCTGCTACATGCCCAAATACAACACCTTCCCCTGGTGCACGCAGGCGACAAAATCTTATGCATCCTTTCGTAGGCCCTAACACTGCTGCATGAACAGCGAGGCCACAGACGATGTTAGATTGGATGGCCGAGAATGGCTCCAGTTTCGTTGCATTACCTTCCACCCAGTCCACTGCAGAAAGTGCATAGTTGGCACTCACCCCTTGCAAATCAGCCAAGAAGTCTGAGCACCAAGTCATGCAGCAGTCTCTTCTGCTTTTCAACGACTCTGAGGGCTGGTGTTTCATGGCTCATCCACCTCCACTTGCCCCAGAAGTGGAAGAGACTGATTGTACTGATGCTTAACCACTTGTAAGGTTGGAGGATGAGTATGTGGGAGGGCTGCCAGTACGCAGCATGGACACATACCCATAATGAAAACTGTGCATTGTTCCATCTCCCGGTGGTGGCCCTTAAAGGAAATGAAACAATTTAAAACTTTTAAGGACTTTACAGCTGCTTTAAGTCCCAGATAAAAAAACCCCTCATATTCAGTATACACGAGAAGGGATTATTGAAAAAATCAACCATCTATTAGCAAAAGACAACTTTGTAGGTATGGCATTTATGTACGCAAATTAGGAATATACTGTAGTAAGATGGTCGCTTCATTTATTCTTTTGAAGTTACTTCACAAATTATTTCTTGCCATTATTTTGTCTTTGTCATATGCAAAATGATTTTCTATAGTAGCAAATCACATATACAAATTTGGATGGAGTCATTGGCTTCACATATATTCGTCCATCTTGCTAATTGACCCAATTGCATGTACCTGCAATGGCGTTTGTTTCATGCAGCTTCCAGCTTTCATAGCCCCATACTAGTGTTGGGTCAGTTTGTAATCTTGTCATGGCTCATTGTAACAGAACACCATAAAGTGTGACAATCAAAGGAAAGCGGTCAGGTCTCTGAAGCCTGAGAAACTGGCCCCGGTACAGTATAGCTTCCCAATAAAGTTTCCTGAGACAATATCTGTTATTATTGTAAAAAGACATTTTTAGTGCCATCATTGGCATATGCAAAAAACTGAATGATGTTCGTGTCACACTTATATTACTTATATATGTGAGTGTATATCTTTTATAAAATGTTTTTTTTCTCCTGAGACACCTTTTACCAGCTTTTGATTTCTCTTATGTTAGGCAGCTGGACCCTTGTTATTCTGTATATCTTGTCCCTTTTTCTCACCTTTTCCTAGTCTTAATCTTAATTACAATCTGTCATTTTAAAAAATTGCTCTATGTAAGGGCATCAAATCGCAGCTATACATCTACACTTCTTAGTATCCATGTGGCTACTAAGAGCGCTGAAAGACATGTCCATGGTGCCGCTGAGACAGAGCGCGCTTCCAGGTTTGATGCTGATTGTTGGATTGTATTCCATGCATTGAGTATGAGTGGTCGTTTCTCACATGGGGGGGTTCATCTGGATTCGTCCTCTAACTACAGAATCCTCTTCCCGACATCAGTACCAGCTGATAAAAGCCTGCGCTGTGTACTTCACAAGCTATTGCCAGAAACTTCCGCATTTACCACTTTTACAGCAAAACATGTTGACAGACTTTGCCAGTCTCGCTTACACACCGATCTGGTTCAGTTCAGTATAACAAAAAGTTACGGTATGTAATTACAATCCAGCGCTAACATAGTAGCTGCATCCATGAACATGACATCTGTGAGCACAAATGGATTCACAATAAAAACATCAAGAACAAGTTTACTCACATTTTCTGTAGTATTAAAGGGATTGTATGAGATTAGAAAATAGGATCTGTTCTTACCAATAAACACTACCTCTCTTGTAAGAGCGCTGTGTCCGGGATTACGGCTTAGTTCTTATTCATTAGACACGTGTTGGTCATAGAAGCAGCTGGTGCGGATAAATTGAATGCAAGTAATTCATCTATATTAACTTAGATTTTGACTGTAATGCATAAAAAGATGGTATATAGAGTGTACATAGATCACATATGAAGTGATCAAAAGGAGTCCCCAGTTACTTTCCTCTAGTTGCCATGATCAGCTTTCATTGTGGCATACAAGGGGTAAATTATAGAAATCAGAGAATTATCTGAGCTGTGATAGAGAAGGATCAAAACTTTGTATTTCAGTGGCAGTACTGTTCCTGGTGGCACTGGAAAAGTAGTACAGGGCATGCAATCAGTGTTGTAGTAGATCTTCTGAGAACTACTGCCTGTCCAGTGCTGCTACTTCAAAGATCTACTAAGGGTTTAGCTAATAGCATGAGAGACACATTCCCCATAAATGAATATCTCCTTTCTAGCTCATTATTTATTATATGTCATATTATACCAACTGAGTAAGTTGGTATTCCAAAACTAATATAGATTTTCATCCTAAACATTTCTCTATTTATTTTAATAATATATTAGTTTTCCTAATATGGTTAATTAAAAAGTCCCTACCCTTCCATCTCTAATCTAAATGCTTTCTTTTATTTTTTTTTATCTATTTCCAGTTTGATGATGCTTTGTTTGAGAATCCCCAGTTGTCAATTCCAATGTATGCTTAATACGAGCTTACCTCTTATTGTGCAATATTCTTCTCAGTGCACAGTGACAGTGCGCTCCCCTACCTGCTCTAATTAGAAGTAGTGAGCAGGCAAGAGAGCACACTGTCAGTGCGCATTGTAAGGAGATTGCCTGGCAAATAGGGAGAACAGAGATCAGCCCTGCACCTGAAAGTGACGTCGGTTTCAGAGGTCGGACTGGTCTCTGCTCACCTGGTAATCTCCTTACAATGCGCACTGACAGTGCGCTCTTTTGCCGGCTCGTTGCTTTTAATTAGAGCCAGTCCCTGCTGAAATAAGATTTGTGGGGTAGTGAACAGCCCCGTTTAGTCATCGATTTAATAAGTGGTGGTTGCCACGCCCCTGTCCTGCCCTAGCTTTGGCCACTTTGTCAGAGCTGGGCGAAAATGATGTGAAAATGCCAAAAGTCACATAATTTTTGTGCAGCTGCCAGATATGCCAAAATTATGCGACTTTTTAAAACTTTTTACACCAGAACACCGGCAAAAAAGCTTTGATGAACCGAGACCAGAATATGTACGTATTGGAGCAGATTTACTAAACCTGTCTTATTTTTACACAGTGTAAATTTAGACTAAACACAATAGAACTTATAAGTTTAGATCAAATTTTGGCGCATAGTGCCATGTTCTAGATAACATCCACTCCCATGACAAATCAAACCCCCTTGCTAGTAATCCACATCCATCTGTCGGGGAAGTCACGAATAGTGTGTAAAACACAGACTAAATGTGGTACACAGCTTGTATGACAGTTTTTTGACTTTTCAGTGAGTAATCCCTAATTGAGATCCTTATTTGTTGGCCAGAAAAGAGAGCGGTTATAAGAACATCTCTTGCACTGTCCTGTAATGCTACATATACCTTGCAATGGGCTAGGGTCTAAGGGGTAAGGTTTCTCCTTGTGGAGAGTGACATACCAGCTCTGGCGTGTCGATGTAAGGAGGCTTATTCGCCGTGCAAGGCTCCTCTGGGAAATTTTATATGCAAATCAGTTTTCTCACAATTAGGACAAAAAAATTCCAACTGTCTACTACTATTTAATCAGTAAAAAATGGACTGCACTCAGATGTCACATGGGTGGCATCCATATGCTGACAATATTATGATGGACCCATTGAATTGAATGGTCAAGTTTAATCCACAGCCTCCTTTTCTTTTGCAGTTGCAGTTGACGTTAACAACCCTATAGATTATAATTAGAGATGAACGAATTGATTCGGATTCGGTCCCGAATACAATTGGACTCGAATATTGTTTTTGCAATATTCGTCAAACCTAGCCGAACTTCATTAGTCAATGGGCTTAAAACTTACCGAATATGTTCTGATCCGATCATAAGACATACATTCCACATGAATAGTGTTCGAATATGTCAAAAACAGATTCAGGTCCAAAATCCGAACAAATTCGCTCATCCTTAATTATAATGTGTACGTGTTCTATCCGTGAAAAACACAGATCAAATACATTACAAAATGAATGTGTAAAAGGGGCCTAACAAGTAGGAATTTTCAAAAGAAGAGAGCCCTTTTTATTCTAACTTTTAATTACCACAAGTTTATTTTATACTGGAAAATTATGATTTTAAAATTAGATCTACACTAAAATGAAATCATAATAAAACCATAACCAAAGTTCAAGAAAAAATTATGAATAAATAGCTCATCGTACAATGAATGATGAAATCTTTTCTTTATGTGAGATTGGTGCCATTTCAAATACTGCTAATAACCACCAAAAATATGTATCCAAGAAAAATAAAGCTGATCGGCACATAAAAAAATAAAATAAAATCTACAAATTTTATTCCATATATGTCAAACCATTAAAATCCACATGTTGATGATAGAAAAAACACTCTTACGCGTTTGTGGCGCTGTGTGCACTCTTAGGGCTCATACCCATTTGTGGAAAAAAAAACGGTCCGTTTTCTGGATGGAAAAAACGGTCTGAATATATGCAATTGTCATGCGATTGTCATGCAATTTGTATGCGATTTTTAATTGCTCCATCCGTTTTCCATCAGTTTTCCATCTGTATGCAATGCGATTTTAACATGACGTTTTACATAGAGCAGTTATCTCTATGTAAAAAGTCATATATAGGTCATACACTTCTACATAGTATAATAGCCACTAATTCATCCCCGGCTATACTGTAAAATCACACTGACAGCTTTAATAAAGAATAGAAACAATACATATACACACATAGAATACATATATATATATATGTCATTGTGACATATATATATACATATATTTATAGTTGATACACTTCTACATACTGTAATAGCCGCTAATTCAATTGCCGGCTTTTGTGAAATGACAGAACACCAGTAGTCACAGGACCTTCCTGGCGGACCAATAGGAGCTGCTGCAGTACCTGAGCATGTGACCCCTGATCTCCAATGAGAGATCTCAGAAGGGGAAAACAAGGACTTTGTCCTAAAGACGTCTGCTCGCCGCTAACCAGTACTGGCCACAATAGCAGAGCCTGGAGAGGCAGCAGTAATCCTCTGCACACTGTTAGACTGGGCGAGACGCTGGGACCGACGTCTAAGCTGAGCAGAGTCCACTGCTGCCAGAGACGAATGGGAGACCGCAGCCGGAATGGCTCGAGATTCCCCTTGTGCAGAAGCGGGAACTTGACCCCTAACATGGCCCCCGCTTCTCTGGGCCTCGCTGCGTTCAAAGGCAGCTATGAGCTGCAGAGCGTGAACGTGCTCGGCAGGCTCCCAGGACCTATCCTCAGGCCCATAACCCCTCCAATCCACCAAAAAATATCTTTTGCCACGTACCACCTTACACCCTACGATGGCGTTCACCTCATGGTCGTCCGTAGACGAACCCGATGTCCCGGCAGATGACTCGGAAAACCGGGACATGAGCACAGGTTTCAGGAGGGATACGTGAAAGGTGTCGGAGATACCAAGGCGTGGAGGAAGAGCCAAACGGTATACCACAGGGTTAACCTGCTCGAGGACTTTAAAAGGACCCAGGTAGCGGGGAGCCAATTTAGTGGACTCAACTCGCAGCCTGATGTTACGGGCGGTGAGACACACCAAGTCCCCAGGAGCAAATGTCGGAGCGGAGCGGACCTCATCCTCTCCTTGGACGCCTGAATGGCATCCTGGGT